>RQSS01108376.1:0-29818 GCA_003846335.1 Cuora mccordi
CCCGGTGGGTCCCGATACCCCCCCGACACAGGCTCAGGAAAGGGCAGCGACTGGGGCTGGCGGGAATGGGGAGGTTGCAGATCCCCCCTGGTTACAGAGGCTTCATCACTTACAGCTCAAAGGGAGCCACCGCGGCTCTTGTTTGGCCGCCGGGCCAGTGCAGTCGCCAGTCAGGGCTCTGCAGGCCTATGCGGGATGGGTGGGGCCAGGGCCAGTGCAACCACTAGGCGAACTTGGCGGCTGCCTAGGGCTCCAAGATTTGGGGGCACCAAAAAGCAGTATCCGGCATCATGAGCATCAGCTGAGCGGGCAGGGTGGGGAGCCCCCGCAGCGAGGGGCGCCGCGCAGGACGGTCAGTTGGAGTCTGCGGCGGAGCCAGGAGGAGACAGCCGGCCGGGCGTGGCGACCAGCGCGGCCAAGGGACGGAGCCATTGGGGGAGGCAGGACGTGGTCCTGAGCTCAGGTGAGCTTCGCCCTCCAACGCATCACGCCTGGGGCTGGGCGCAGCCGCCTCCCAGGGCGAGGGAAAGTGAAACTAAACCCTGCAGAGCGATGGAGGGGAAAGGGCTGACGCAGGTGCTGCTTCCAAACACCAACATCCCGCCCCCCCATCGATGGCACTGTGCCAATTCCAATCCCTGATCCCCAGTGAGATCCTCACCTGCTCCCTGGGCGAGCCCGGCTCTGCCCTCCTTGCCCCTGGGTCCCCCCCGGAGGGTGAAGTACTCAGAGCCTGGGAACGTTTAGAGACTCTGCGAGCTGGGGCATTCTCAGCCTCCTCCTTGCTCATAGGTTCCCCCGAGCCAGAAGGGACCGTTGTGATCCTCTCCTCTGACCTCCTTGTATTAATTCTAATGAACAACGCCACATTATGCAGGATTCATCTTTGAGAGTTTATAATAAGCGATGTTCCAGGGGCAGGGGAGGGGGAGCACAAGGTGGAAGTTTTGCCTAGGGTGCAAAATATCCTTGCATCAGCCCTGGGGAGGGGGAGCTCTCCAGGCCAGTCTCTAGTCCAGCAAACAGCTTGGCATAGGCACTGACTTCCTGATTTCCTTGGGGGGGGGGCTCGACCCCTGCTCCATCCAATGCCCTGCTCTTACTCCACCCCTCCCCCAAAACTCCATCCCCCCTCTTCCTGCCCCTGCTCCGCCTCTTCCCCCTCCCCTGAGGGAGCCCCTAGGTAACTGGTGCCTCCCCATACTGGGGGGGGGGCACGATCAAAAGGGGAGGTCACATGTTCCCCCGGCCAACCCTCCCTTGTGCCCAGCCCGGGGCCACCGCACTCTCCTCAGCCCTCATTACCTGGGGGGCTCTGTCCTCCCACTGCGCCTGCCTCCCACCCCGGCACGTTCTGCCCCCCTCCCTGGTGAGAAGGAGTGTCATAGGTCTCACCCTCACTTGGAGCTGTTGGGTTCCAATATGGGGACATGCATGGATTTTTCTAAACTTAAATCCTAGTTTAGATCTGGTAAAAACTGCCACCACCCAATAATGTACGTGTATTGGGACACAGTCCTTCCCCAAACTTCCCCTGGGGAACACAGATTCAATCTCCCTGAATCTCTACACACAGGGAAGCAGCCCACTTCCCCCCTCCCTCTCTCCTAGCCACTCTGGAGAGATTCTGTGAATCAACCTCAGGAGGAACTCACTCTTCCCCCCTCCCCTTCCCTTGAATCTCCACAAGAGAAGGAATTAACCAAGTCCAAAGAAAATAATTTATTAAAGACTAAAAAGAAAGTAACTGTCTCTGTAACCAAGATGGAACAATACACAGGGTCTAAACTTATCAATCTCTGGAGAGAATTCCCCCTCCTTTCTTTCTCAGTAAAAGCAATAACAGTACAGAATTAAATAATTCTATAGCAAAACACAGAATTGCAAATACAGAAATAAAAGTATCAGAATACTAGTTCCTTGCTAATACTCACTAGCTTGAATAGAAGAATTTATTGCAGAAATCTGGGAGGACTTGATTAAGATGTCTGGACTCCCTCAACTCCCAAGAGAGACTCCCTAAAAAAACAAAGAACAGGAAAAAAAAACTTCCCTCCACAGGGATTAGAAAATATCTTGTCCCTCATTGGTCCTCTGGTCAGGTGTCCACAGGTACTGCTTGTTAACCCTTTACAGGTAGAAAAAAAACCTTAACCCTTAACTAACTGTTTATGACAAGGAGCCACTTCTAACACCGGCCCCTCCCATAGGCGGCGAGTTCTATGGGCCTGTGGGGCCCAGGCTCCGGCAGTATTCCCGAAGGTGGGCCCAGCTCCACCAATGTTTGGGCCCCAGGCCCTGTGCTTCGGGGGTCCCCGCGCCAGGGGTCGGCAATGTGGGGCACTCTCCTCTCAGGGGCAGCTCTCCCCAGCCCTGACTCGGCTCACAGCCCATTGGCCGGGAACCCCAGCCAATGGGAGCTGCAGGGGGCGGTGCCAGAGCTGCCTGGCCACGCCTCCACAGCAGGGCAGGGGAGGGAGCCACAGGCAGCGGCTCTCAGCCCTGGGCAGAGCGAGCAGCAGGGTCTGTTCCTGTCGGACTGACACAGCCGGTGAGCTGTGGGGGCAGCCAGACACACGGACACAGCCAGGGGGCTGTGGGGACAGATAGATAGAGCCAGGGGGTTGTGGGACAGACAGACACACGGACACAGCCGGGGGGCTGTGGGGACAGACAGACACAAGGACACAGCCGGGGGGTTGTGGGGACAGACGGACACAGCTGGGGGGTTGTGGGGGCAGACAGACACACAGACACAGACGGGGGCTGTGGGGACAGACAGATGGAGCCATGGGCGGGGGAAAGGAGCAGCAATGGGCACCCCGGGGCTGGCATAAAATACACAGGACAGGGGGGGCTTCCTGAGGGGACTATAGCAACACCCCCCACAGAGCAGACCCAGGTTGCGGCTGGCTCCGCTCATCACAGCCCCCTGCCCCACACAGACCCATACAACCCTCTGCCCCCTCGAGAGACTCCCAATGACCCCTGTGCCTCTGTCACTCCTCTCCAGAGAGCCCTCCCCTTTGTGCCAGCTCACTCCCCTCCCCCACTGCCTCCCCTCCTCCAAAGCTCCCTACAATCTCCCCCTTTGCCTTCCGCCCCCCAGCCCAGCCCATTCCATTGGCCGGGAGGCTCCCAGTCTATTGGATAGCAGGGCCCATGGGAGCTGCACCTGAGGCAGGGTGCCTGCTTGCAGATGCAGACCTGCCTGGCTGTGCCTCCACAGCACAGGGAAGGGGAGCCACAGGTGAGCAAGCCCTGGTCATCATCATCACAGGCCCAGTAATTCTCTGGATATTTAATTTCACTGAGGCAAAATGTGCCATTTTATGGGTTGAATGATTGAATGACATAATACCCACCTGCCCGCATTGTCCATCACTAAGTCCAGTAATTTTGTCAAGTGTTTGTTGCACAACATGGTGATGCCTCCCCCTACCTTGTGCTTCAGGGGGTGATGGGGTCCAGGGCAGCCTGGGGCGTTAGCGGGGGCCTGGCACTGGCAGCAGCGAGTGACCTGGCCCCAGCCCACTCTGCTTAACCTCGCCAGCTCCCGGCATTGCTCAGGGGCAGGGCCTTCGGGGAAGAGGTGGAGTGGGGGCGGGGTGGGAAGAGGCTGGGCGGAGCAGGGTTGCTCGCTGCTGTCGGCGCCAGGCACCCCGCTAACCCCCCAGGCCACCCTGGACCCCACGTCCCCCTGAAGCATAAGGTAGGGGTAGGATCCTATGGATGGGACGGATCCACTTGGGCACCACCAAAAATTATACAAACCTGCCGCCCAGTCTAGGTCTATGGCCCCTCCTGTTCACTGCTCTGCAGCCTGGCAGCTGCCTGACAGAGCCTGGCCGGGAAGGCGGTTTCTGATCCCTGCCCGGTTTGTCTGAGCGAGACGGAAACGTGATGGGGGGCAAACAGGGGCGGCTCCAGGCCCCAGCTTACCAAGCGTGTGCTTGGGGCGGCAAGCTGTAGGGGGGGGCGCTCTGCCGGTCGCCGGGAGGGCGGCAGGCAGGGACCCTTCGGCGGCCTGCCTGCGGAGGGTCCTCTGGTCCACCGGAGCTGCGGGACCGGCGAGCGGCAGAGCGCCCCCCGCGGCATGATGCCGTGCTTGGGGCAGCAAAATGTCTAGAGCTGCCCCTGGGGGCAAAGCTCCTGCTTGCTCTTCCCTGGTCCCCGGCACCCGAGCCCAGACCGGGAGCAGAAGCCGCCTCCCCAGCCAGGCTCCCAGGCAGCCGCCAGCCCGCGGTGCAGCAGAGCAGCATGAGAGGGGCTGGTCCCGCCCCTTCCATGCCCAGCCCAGCCTCCACCCCCCTTCCCATCCCGTTCCGCCCCCCGCCCCGGAGCCCCCACGGACTCTGTGCCTGTGCAGGCTGCTTTCCAGGCCAGGCTCAGTCAGTGTCTCTCCCTGGGCCCCTGCCCAGCCGCTGCTGTTCCCCCATAAACCCTGCACAGAGCTGCCCCCGGCTCCAGTGTCTGACAGTCACAGCCTGCTCCACACGCTGCTCCCCGGCTCCTGGGGCTGCACGTTGTTCCTCGGTGGGTTCCTCTGCATCCAGCATCTCTGCTGCTCCGGGCTCCGAGCCAGGCCATGGCCAACCCCTGCTTGTTAATCCACACTCCCAGCTGCCGAGGCTGAACGGGACGTTTCTGAGAGCTCGGGGCTGGGCGCACGTGGTGGGTGCTGCTGGCCCTGCGGGCCGGCCGGCAGCCGCAGAGCAATGCCGCCGGTGGCACCGATGGGAGACGGGGGAGCTCCGTGGGCAGCACTGCTGGGCAGCACAGACGCACCCTGCTGCAGCCACTCCTGTCTGGCCCCGGAGCGCGGGAGAGGCTGGTGTTTCGGGGGGGGGTGGCTCCTGGGCACGTCTCTAGCTGTGTAACCTTGGGTTTCACAGGGGCTCTGCTCTCCTTCGTCTCTGCAGACTCTAAGCTGGAAATGGACAGATCATTCCCTCTTCAATTACAAAAATTGGGATACAAACCAACCTGATAGTCCGAGACTAAATGAGCACTGCGTAGTGTTGGAAAGTCCAGGTAAGCTGGTGGATCAGACCCACATGCACCTACGAGGGGAACCCTGGCAGCGCTCTGACCACACAGGTCCTGAGATACTGATCCGGGCTGGCCCCAGCGCGCTCTGGAGTGCAGATCCTGGCGCCTCTCTCTTCCCTGCCCCATGCTGGGAGGGCAGTCAGGAGAGAACCCCTTGTGTGACCTGGTAAAACTGCTGCTTACCAGGTCCCCTGGGTCAGTTCACATCTCTGCTCCAGTGAGACACACACACACACACGTGCACACACACACACACACACCGGCCCCAGTAAGGGACTCTGATGAGCTGTAAAAGGGTGACAGCTCTGAATCGCTGTTGCACCCCTGCTGTGCAAACACTGATCCACACAATGATGTGGGCACCAGAGCTGCATTTGGCTCCCTTGCGGGGTCATGCTACTCACAAGCATTCACACACACACCGGCTGCTTGTGAAAGTGCTGCCCAGTCTCGGAGTGTTCACAGATTGAGCACTAATGACTGTTCCCATGGAAACTGGCTTCAGGAGGGGATCGTTAGCAATAGCTGCAGCCAGGGAGCAGACCCCGGCGGTGGGGTACGTGATCGGGTGCTCACAGCACCAGCAGGGAGGGGAAGAAGTTCCAAATAGCCCAGACGGTGACAGCGACTAGCCCAGATTTTCAACCTTTTTGTATTGGTGCCCCCCTGTCTCACAGCCAGCCTCTCGGTGTGACCCCCGTCATACATTCCCAACGAGAGGGGTCATTTCATGTCATGGGGACTCGGGGCAGGGAGTCACGGAGTCCCCGGGTGATGCTCTGGAACTGCTCCCCACAAAGCCAGTCAGGACTCTGGGGAGCCTCCTCTCCCTCGGAGCAGACTGTCTCCAAGGCAAGAAACTCACATGGCTTCACCTTTGTGGGTCTCTCCTTGGAGCATTCAGCATCCTCTGCCCCTCTGTGCGCTTCCCACAGCGAGTCCGCCCAGGCAGGGTCCTGGGGGAGACACAGGATTCTGCACCCCCACTTCACAGTCAGACGTGACTCTCAGCCAGCCAGTAACATAGAGGTTTATTCGATGACAGCAACACGGGCTAAAACAGAGCTTGTAGGTACAGAGAAGGGAATCCCTCAGCTGGGTCCATTCTGGGGCCCAGCGAGCCAGACCCCCACGTCTGCACTTCACTCCTCGTCCCCAGCCAGCTCCAGACTGAAACCCCCTCCAGCCCCTCCTCCTCTGCTCCGTTCCTTTCCCGGGCCAGGAGGTCACCTGACCCCTTTGTCTCCAACACCTTCAGTTGGCACCTTGCAGAGGAGGGGCCCAGGCCATCAGTTGCTAGGAGACAGAGTGTCAGGCATTTAGGTGCACTGGCCCCTTGCTCTGCAGCAATCACACCCCCTTATCCCACCACCTAGATACTTAAGAACTGCAGAGGGGACACTGAGGCACCAACACCGTATTCAGAGAAAACATTAAGAACATTCCCAGTTCATCACAGAGGGGTCATTTAATGTAATGGGGACTCAGGGCTGTCACCCCACAGAGCTGACAGCTCGTGTCACGGAGTGTAGGGGAGTCAGGTCCTGCACCCCCGGACTCCCTGGCGATTCATCAGGACTCTGAGCCAGCCAGTAAAGCAGAAGGTTTATTTAGGCGATAGGAATACAGTCCAACACAGGTCTTGCAGGCACAGATAACCGGATCTCCCCGGTTAGGTCCATCTTGGGGGGCCTCCCAGGCCCCCTCGGGGATCAGAGCCCGGTCCCCCTGCCTCCCCTCTGTTCTCCAGCCAACTCCCATCTTCTCAGCTCCTTTCCTTTGTCTCCCCTCTGGCCAGAGGTGTCATCTCCCCTCCCCCAGGCCTAGCTCACCTTACAGTCTGAATACCTGCTCTGAATACCTGCTTCCTACTTAAAATTCCTGGCTCTCCCCTCTCCCACATAGATAGTCCCTGCTCCATCACACCTCTCCCCCCTTCGAGACCGAACTGAGCGGGGTCACTCCAGCCAGTGACCTGGGGAAGTTCGAACCCACCTACATTCCCATGGCTGCCCCAGGGTCCCCCCCGGTCTGGGGGAAGAGTTACCCCAGGTCATTCCAGTTTCCTGCCCCCCTGTAGGTCGGGCGGACTCGAGGGCACTTGCCGGTTGCAGGGGGGAAGCCTTATGCCGCCCGCGCCCTTTCCCCACCCCAGTACCCCTGGGGTGCACGCGGGGCTGGGGCCTTCTCCCCACATTCCAATTTGGGGGGCTGTGATTCGGGCTCTCTCGGCTCAGAGCCCCCCTTTTCACCCTGGCCCTCCTCTGGACAGGCTCCTCGGGGCGGGGCAAGGGCCTTACAGCCATCTTCCCCCTGTCCCGGGCCTTCCTCTCCCTCTGGCAGAAGCCACAGGAGCGGCAGTGCTGCCGGACATGGGCAAAGACCCCAGGCCAGTAATAGTTCTGTAGCAGCTTCTGCTGGGTACGCCAGGCTCCCGGGTGCCCTGAGGGGGGAATGTCATGGGCCCGGCACAGCAGCTGGTGGCGATACTCCTGGGGTACCACCAGCTGCCTCCTGATCCCTCCTGACTCCATCTTCCCTGGGGGAGCCCATTCTCGGTACAGGAACCCCTTCTCCCACAGGAACCTTTTCCGGCCACCTCATCCCATGGTCTGTCCCCCCCCGAGGCTGGCCAGGTCCCCTATCCTCCGCAAGGAGGGGTCTTCCCGCACCGCGGCCTGGTACTCAGCCGCTGGGGCAGGGACGGGGATCTGCTCTCTCTCACCGGCTGGGTCTGGGGCCACAGCCTCTCTGAGCCCTGTCCCTGGGCGTTTCCTCCCCACCAGGTCAGGGTCCGGTGCCCTGGGAAGAGTGCCTTCCCCGGTGTCAGGGTGCAGAGCCCTGCGCCGACTCTGACTACGGTTCACGGCCAGGGCGCCCCGTGTGTTACTGGGCCAGTCCTCGAGATCCCCCCCCCATTAACACCTCCGTGGGCAAATGTGGATGCACCCCCACGTTCATGGGGCCCTCCTTGTCCCCCCACTTGAGGTGCACCCTCGCCACAGGCACCTTGAATGGGGTTCTGATCACACCCCTCAGGTTCAGGTAGGTGTTGGGCACCATCCGATCTAGGCCCACCACCTCGGGCCGGGCCAGCGTCACCTCTGCGCCCATGTCCCAGTACCCAGTGGCCTCCCTCCCGTCTACCTCCAGGGGAACAAGGCATTCGCTCCGGAGGGGCAGCCCTGTGCCCACCCTGTAAACCCAAAACTCAGGGCTGGAAGCATCCAGCCCCTCGGAGGGGCCGACCCAGGGCCCCCCTCCCTCCTTCGCCGGTGGTACGCGGCCAGCCCCCCTTTCCTGCGAACGCTGCCCCTCATCCTGCTGGGTCTCTACAAAGTTGACCCGGTGTGGGGTTGGTCCGCTCAGTTTGTCCCGGAGCTTGGGGCACTGGGCCTGTATGTGGCCTTGTTGGCCACACTGATAGCAACCCATGTCTCGTGGGTCCCCTCGAGTGGGGCGACTGGACCTGACGCCAGATGTTTCCCTTTGGTGGGGGCCCTCCCTCGGCTCCTTCTGGGAGGTCCCATGGTGACCCTCTCTCTGCGTTGAGGCAGACCTGCTCCTTCGAGATGCCTCCCTGCCATCCCCTGCCCGACTGTCCACATATTGGTCGGCCAGCCGGCCTGCTTGCTGCGGGTTCTCTGGCTTCTGGTCCATCAACCACCGCTTCAGATTGGATGGGCACTGCTCATACAGGTGCTCCAGTACGAATAGGTCAAGCAGGTCCTCTCTAGTTTGGGCCCCGGCTGTCCACTTGCGGGCGTACCCCTGCGCCCGGTTGACCAGTTGCAGGTATGTGCCCTCCCGGGTCTTACGTTGACTCCGGAACCTCTTCCGGTACATCTCCGGGGTCAGCCCAAACTCGCGGAGTAGGGCCTCTTTGAACAGGTTGTAGTCCCCCGCCTCCGTGCTTTTCATTCGGCTGTACACCTCCACGGCGGTGGAGTCCAGTAAGGGGGTGAGGCACCGGATCCTGTCTGCAGGGTCAACCCAGTGCAGCTCGCAGGCATTCTCAAAGGCCGTCAGGAAGGTGTCTATGTCCTCTCCCTCCTTACGCCGGGCCAGGAAGTTCTTATCGAAGCTCTTTGTAGGCTTGGCCCCCCCCTCACTCACCGCAGCCGGGGCCTTACTGTTGTTCAGCTGGGCCATGGCCAGCTCATGTCTGCGCTGCTGCTCCCTGTCCTCGTATTCGCGTTGCTTCTCCTTCTCCCTTTCCTCGAATTCACGCTGCTTCTGCCGGTCCTCCATCTCCATCAGTTTGATCTCTCTCTCCAAGTCCAGCCGCCTGAGTTCCACGGAGGCCGAGCGTCGCCGGGATGATTCCCAGCTGGTCGGGGGGGTCACGGTGCCCTCCGTAGCTGGGCTCCTCCTCCCCCTCCCCCTACGCCTAGGGGTGGGAGGTCTCGGGGAGCCCTCAGCGGCCGGCTGACCCCTCCCAGCGGGGACAGACACTGGTGCCTGCGCTGCATCTGCCGGGCTGCTTCCCTCAGAGACTGGGTCCGGTTCATTGACGCGGTCTCTCTCCTCCAGCCGGGCAATCAGCTGGGCCTTGGTGAGCTTCCCACAGTGCAGCCCCCTCTGCTTGCACAGCTCCACCAGCTCACACTTGCGCTGCGTGGCATACATCCTCCTGCTGGCCACTCGCAGGCCGGGGTGCTCGCCGCTCCCCACGAGTTCCAGGGGGACCCCTAGTGTGCCAGTCCTTCAGGTCACCACCCCTCTGCCAGGGTCGAGCTGCAGACTCCTCCGCCCCGGGGATCGCTCGCTGTGATCCCCCGGGGGACCCTGTTACTGCAAAGTCCTTCTCTCTGGTCACACTCGCCCAGGGGTGAATCGCCCCTTCGTTTTACTGCTTCCCAGTCACTTACTGCAGGAAGCGCCGTCCGCGGGGTGCAGTCGATCCCACCGCTTCCACCAGTTGTCACGGAGTGTAGGGGAGTCAGGTCCTGCACCCCCGGACTCCCTGGCGATTCATCAGGACTCTCAGCCAGCCAGTAAAGCAGAAGGTTTATTTAGGCGATAGGAATACAGTCCAACACAGGTCTTGCAGGCACAGATAACCGGATCTCCCCGGTTAGGTCCATCTTGGGGAGCCTCCCAGGCCCCCTCGGGGATCAGAGCCCGGTCCCCCTGCCTCCCCTCTGTTCTCCAGCCAACTCCCATCTTCTCAGCTCCTTTCCTTTGTCTCCCCTCTGGCCAGAGGTGTCATCTCCCCTCCCCCAGGCCTAGCTCACCTTACAGTCTGAATACCTGCTCTGAATACCTGCTTCCTACTTAAAATTCCTGGCTCTCCCCTCTCCCACATAGATAGTCCCTGCTCCATCACAGCTCGTGACCCCCATGTAACCACCTTGTGACCCCATGAGGGTCAGAACCCCAAGTTTGAGAACCCCTGGACTAGCCAGTGTTGGTGGATTCGAGGGGTCGCTTTGCAGACAGCCTGTGAACAGGAAAGGGGTGAAATTCACAATGAATCCTCTGCCTGGCCCTGATCACTGAGTACTGTCTCTGCATGGGGCCTGCAGTGCCAGGGAGTGTGGTCTGATGGAGTAGGGACTGTTTGTGTGGTTGATAGGTGAGAGCCAGGTATTCAGCTGTAACATGAGCCTGGCCTGGGGGAGGGGAGGTCGTCACCTCTGGCTGGGGCTAGACAAAGGGAAGGGTTGAGTGGAGTCAGTTTCGGTTTAGGAGCTGGGTGGTGGGTTTACAGGGGAACTCATGCTGGATTCCAGACACCCTGAACCCCCAGAAGGGCCAGATTGAGGGGTCCTGGCGCTGAACACGAGCTCTGCTGTATCCTGTGTTCATGTTGTCCAATAAACCTTCTGTTTTACTGGCTGGCTGAGAGTCGCTGTGAGTCCCAGGAAGAGGGGTGCGGGGCCGGGCTCCCCCACACTCCATGACATGTGGGGAGCGAGGGGCAGGGCCGGGACTCTCAGACCAATTCCATTTATCACTGGGACAGGCCTGGGCCCGCCATGAGCCGGGTGTGTTAGACAGTCACACGCTGCGGTAACAAGCAGCCCATTGAGCACTGGGCTCTGTAATAATTGATTCACATTTTACTAAAACATTAATTCTTTGTTACTTTTATAAACTATTCCTAAATTGCACCCAAAACATTATGTTAAAGGAACACGAAAGTCCCAAAGTCAAGGAAGTGCCAGACTAAGGTTGCCCATGTAACCTTAACAGAGCCCCTGGTACATGTGCATCATGATACAGTCTTGAGTTATTATAATAATAGGAGATATACCTAGCCCCTTGAACTGGAAAGGTCCTTGAAAGGTCATCTAGTCCAGCCCCCTGCCTTTACTAGCAGGACCAAGTACTGATTTTTGCCCCACAGCCCTAAGTAGCCCCCTCAAGGATTGAACGCACAACTCTGGGTTTAGCAGGCCAAGCCTCAAACCACTGGGCTATCGCTCTCCCCTGTGAGCTACAGGCTCACTGTCCATCAGGCCTGGTGCCGGCAGATGGGCACAGCCAGGGCTGCAGTCACTGGACAGGGATAGAGTCAAACAGCAGCAGAAACCCGCACCCCAGGGAACAGGGCACTGAGAACGGCCTATACCCCCCGCGGAGCTCCCTGCTGGGCCTGGGGTGCTGCTGAGGGGCTGAGCCCAGCCAGCCCAGCCCCAGGACTGTCCTTCCCTGGGCGCTCTCTGGCCTGGCTACGCAGGAATCCGACTGCCGGGCAGCCCCCGGGCATGGGCACAGACACCCCCAGAGCAGAGGGGTAACGGGGTCTGAGGGAGGAACGTGCTGCTCCGTGCACAGCAGGCCGGTGACACTGACTCCTGGGGCAGGGACACATCCCCTCTGCACGGCGGCTGAGCCCTGCCTGGGACAGAGGTTCCCATGGGTGTAGCCAGACCCAGGTGGGCAGGGCCTGGAGGGGGCCTGGCTGGGGGCAGCTCACTCAGCAGGGAGGAGGCAGCAGCCCAGTTCCTGAGCGGGTGCCCCAGTCGCGGGGCAGGGCTCTCGCTCTCTCCTCTGCCCTCTGGCTGGGGTGGGGGCACGTGGGGTGGGGAGGGGTAGGAGCAGTAGCACATGGACCAGGCGTCTCCCCTTTCACACTGAGCCTCGGCCTCTCTTTGCAGGATGGGGCTGCCCCAATCTGGGGTGCTCAGGGCTCCATCCCACCCTCCTCTTCCTCAGGGCTCTGCACAGGAGCTGGGATCTTCTCCGAGGGGCAGGGAATGGGCGGGGGAGGGGTCACTGTATGAGCAGGAACGGCCCAGCCTGCCCCACCCCACGGGTCATCTCTGTTTTTCTTTCTAGGTTTTCAGAAATGGCATGATTATCCCTGTACAGACAGACACCCCTTCATTTGTAAGGGTAAACCTCAAGGGAGGCAGGTCGCCTGGACCAGAGGGCTCCCAGTACCTTGGCTGTGAGTGAATGGGGTCCCTCCGGCTCTCTGGGGAGACCAGATCCTGTGTCCCTGGCTGCGAAGTCCCTTCTGCAAAGCATCGCTGAGTTACGCTGTGTCACGCCCGCTCTGCTCTGCCCCCTTCTCTCCCTGTCACACCCACGCTCTGCTCTGCTCAGCCATCTCAGCACAGTGAAGTAATAATAAACTTTCCCTTGAGCATTCAGCTCATTGCATCTCCTTTCTTTTTTTCGTGACTCTGGCATGGACAGTTCCATGTGTAGCCTGATTCCAGCCTCAGCACCCCAGATCCAGTCCTTCACAGGGAGGAAAGGGACTGAACAGGGAATGAAGGCCCTGGTCTTCTGGTAAAAACATGGGGCATCGCTTCCCCTGAAACAAGGCCCGTTCATCCCACTCCCCTCCCCACCCCCTGGGCGCTCATCCCTCCTGTCCTCGTCTCAGCGGTCTCCAAAGCAGGACCTGTCTAGCCTGCCTGCAATGCATCTGCCCATCTTGCAGAGGACAAATACAAAGCTTTTGATACAGTCTCCCACAGTATTCTTGCCAGCAAGTTAAAGAAGTATGGGCTGCATGAATTGACTATAAGGTGGATAGAAAGCTGGCTAGATCGTCAGGTTCAACAGGTAGTGATCAACGGCTCCATGTCTAGTTGGCAGCCGGTATCAAGCGGAGTGCCCCAAGGGTCGGTCCTGGGGCCGGTTTTGTTCAATATCTTCATGAATGATCTGGAGGACGGCGTGGACTGCACCTTCAGCGAGTCTGCAGATGACACTAAACTGGGAGGAGTAGTAGATACACTGGAGGGTAGGGATAGGGTCCAAAGTGACCTAGACAAATTAGAGGATTGGGCCAAAAGAAACCTGAAGAGGTTCAACAAGGACAAGTGCAGAGGGAAGAATCCCATTCACTGTTACAGACTAGGGACCGAGTGGCTAGGCAGCAGTTCTGCAGAAAAGGACCTAGGGGTTTGTGACATTGGGTCCCGCCAGAACCACATCGTCACAGGGGGTTACAGTGGACGAGAAGCTGGATATGAGTCAGCACTGTGCCCTTGTTGCCAAGAAGGCTAAAGGGCATTTTTGGGCTGTATAAGTAGGGGCATTGCCAGCCGATGGAGGGAAGTGATCATTCCCCTCTATTCGGCATTGGTGAGGCCTCATCTGGAGTACTGTGTCCAGTTTTGGGCCCCACACTACAAGAAGGATGTGGAAAAATTGAAAAGAGTCCAGTGGAGGGCAACAAAAACGATTAGGGGGCTGGAGCACATGACTTATGAGGAGAGGCTGAGGGAACTGGGATTGTTTAGTCTGCAGAAGAGAAGACTGAGGGGGGATTTGATAGCTGCTTTCAACTACCTGAAAGGGGGTTCCAAAGAGGATGGATCTAAACTGTTCTCAGTGGTAACAGATGACAGAACAAGGAGCAATGGTCTCAAGTTGCAGTGGGGGAGGTTTAGGTTGGATATTAGGAAAAACTTTTTCACTAGGAGGATGGTGAAGCACTGGAATGGGTTACCTAGGGAGGTGGTGGAATCTCCTTCCTTAGAGGTTTTTAAAGTCAGGCTTGACAAAGCCCTGGCTGGGATGATTTAGTTGGGAATTGGTCCTGCTTTGAGCAGGGGGGTGGACTAGATGACCTCCTGAGGTCTGTATCATTTTTAGTTGAAGTTATAAATATTGGCTCTATGCTGTCTGTATTTCAAGTTGGTGCTGTGCTTCTGGGGGAAGCATCCCAGACAAGTTGGTGTTAGCTTTGCTTAGCCTGCTTGATGGCCCATTAAGGACCATCAGCTACACAATTGATCCATGGAGAGAAGGCAGACACGCCTTGTGACTCAGCAAGGTATGCAGAGACTTGTCCATGTGACTGCAGACTCCATTTTGCTGGAATTTTCCACAGTAAGGACAAAGAGATTCTTTCACCTGAAAAAGCCTATATAAGGCTGATGCTTAATCTCCATCTTGTCTTCAATCCTGCTTCTTACCTCTGGAGGGACTTTGCTACATGCTGAAGCTCTACACAAGGGACTGAGGACCCATCTCAGCGGGGGATGTTCTCCAGAGACTTGATTTGAACCTACAGTTTACTCCATCACTGCTGCAAGCCTAAACTAAGAACTTTGCCATTACTGTATGCAATTGATTCCATTTAACCAATTCTACCTCTCATCTCTACCTTTTTCCCTTTGTAAATAAACCTTTAGATTTTAGATTCTAAAGGATTGGCAACAGCGTGATTTGTGGGTAAGATCTGATGTGTATATTGACCTGGGTCTGGGGCTTGGTCCTTTGGGATCGAGAGAACCTTTTTCTTTTACTGGGGTGTTGGTTTTCATAACCATTCATCCCCAGGACAAGTGGGACTGGTGGTGATACTGGGAGACTGGAGTGTCTAAGGAAATTGCTCGTGTGACTTGTGGTTAGCCAGTGGGGTGAGACCGAAGTCCTTTTTGTCCGGCTGGTTTGGTTTGCCTTAGAGGTGGAAAAACTCCAGCCTAGGTCTGTGACTGCCCTGTTTGAGCAATTGGTCCTGATTTGGCACTCTCAGTTGGGTCCCGCCAGAACCGCACCGTCACACCCCCATTGCACCATTATTAGCAGAAGGGGTCGAATGGGAGAGCCGCCCTGCAGAGAGATGCTCCAGCAGGGACTGGACACAGGACTGGAGGCTGGGCCCAGCTCCCGGAGGGGCAGAGCGCTGGGCACAGCTCCGCAGGGCGTTAGGGTGCCGCGTGCAGGGCTGTGCTGGGTGGGAGGAAGTGGGGAGACAGAGACGCCCCAGGGTCAGGGCTCAGGGGACACACACGGGACGAGCCTGGCCACCCACCCCTGTAACAGATCAGCTGCCACCAGCCCCCAGGGCAGGAGGAGGAAGACGCTGGAGGAAGCCAGGGTCTCACCTGAGTGTCTCGCTGGGTAGCTGCTCTGGTGCAAGGCCAGTCCAAGTGCAGCCTGCATGGGACACTGGCCGGGCCCGGGGCATTTATAGACCAGTGCGGGGAGGGGACCGGGTGTCAGTACTGAACATGCAGATCTGTGCTGATGGCAGCTACAATCATTTAACGCCCAGGCAGACAGAGCTAAGAGGAGCCAGGGCCCAGCCACCGGCCGGGCTGGGAGCAGGAGGAAGCGTTTGTCAGGGCTGAGAGAACAGATAAAATAAAAGCTGTTTCCTCCCCCTCCCCACCCGCCGTCAGTCAGCGCTGAGGTCAGTGTGGCTGTGGGGAGCCATCGTGCCCTGGCCCTGACTGGCCCAACTGCTCACGTCCATCTCGTCCCATGGAAAGTTCGGGGCAGAGCCCCAGGGAGTGTAAATCAGCTGGAGCCCCCTGAAGTCAGTGGGAGGATCCCCAGCGGGTACAGGCTGGTGTGGGGCTACTGGAGTCCTTGGGGTCAGAGCCCCAGCAGGGGGGCGTTGCTCAGAGCTCCGCTGGAATCACCAGGGCTAGAACCAGTGGGTGTGAACTGGCCAGAGCTCCACGGGGGTCACTGGACTCACACCATAGGATCAGAGCATATTAGGGTTTGAAGAGACCTCAGGAGGTATCTAGTCCAACCTCCTGCTCAAAGCAGGTGTTGGCGCAGGTGGTGGGGCCCACGGCTGTTGTGGCGGCCTCCAAAATGTACGGGAAGGTTGTGTTGGAGGCCACCACTCAGGAGGGTAAAACAGATTTATTTGGGGTTTGAACCCCACTGGGCGTTAAAACAGGAACATTTATTAAACTGCTTTCAGTTAAGCCTACAGCTGTTAGGGGATGTGGTTCTGACCCGAGTCTGGGTTTGCAGCAGGCTAGCGGGTCTGGCTCAAACCAGGCAGGGCACTGAAGTCCCAGGCTGGCAGGGAAGGCAGGGGCAGAAGTAGTCTTGGCACTTCAGTTGGCAGCCCCCAGGGGGTTTCTGTGATCCAACCCGTCACAGTGGCGTAGTCGAGCAGGGTCTGGGCACAGCTGATTGCTCTGAGACACTGGTAGTGATTTTAAGTGAGTTTTAGGTGTGGTGGCTGGAGGACAGACAAAGTGGTTACTGGTTTGTTATTTTCTGTTTGCTTATTTCGGGTGAGGGAAGTAGGGACAGAAAAGGAAGCAAAATAAGTAAGAGTGAAGATCAGAAGAAGCTAGAACTGCACAGGGTGCAAATTGCCCAGAAAGGCTGAACACTGGGCGCTGCGAAAGTCTCTGTTAACTAAGCGGCCCCTGAGCTGAGTGCATCCCAGTTTCAGTGAACTGCAGAGGGGGTGAGGCCCAGCACAAGAAAGCAGGACAATGACTACCAGTGAAGCAGCTACTAAACTGGAGCTGGCTAGACTGGAAGCAGAGAAGGCAAAGGACCGGGAGTTTCCATTGAAACTCAAAGAGGCAGAGGCAGCCAGGAAGGCGGCTACCCACAAAATAGCCCTGGAGTTAAGAGACAGATAAATACACGTCCAGATGGAGGCCCAGAAGCATGAACTGGCTGTTATGGAGTTGAAGAGACAAAACCCTCCAGCTGCTGATTCCACTTCCCCAAAAATCCACCAATGGGAGCGACTATGTCCACAGTATGATGAATCCAGCGATACTGCCAAATATTTCATCACCTTTGAGAGACTGTGCACCCTCCATGCGATCCCTGAAGATCAAAAGATGACCACATTGATAGCAAAATTGACTGGCAGAGCTCTGGACATATTCAATAAGATGCCTATTGATGATGCTTCCAACTATGGTAAATTTAAGGAACTGGTTTTGAAACAGAATATCAGAGGGGTGGCCGTGTTCGTCTGGATCTGTAAAAGCAGCAAAGTGTCCTGTGGCACCTTATAGACTAACAGACGTATTGGAGCATGAGCTTTCGTGGGTGAATACCCACTTCGTCGGATGCACCTGAAACCTACAGTGTTAAATTCAGAAGTCTTAAGGGGGGATCTGGACTGAGTAATGTGGCTTATGTAAATGAAATGAGAGATGTGTTAGATAAGTGGGTGCAGGGGAAAGGCATTACAAGCTTGGAAGAAATGTGTGATTTGGTTACTCAAGAACAATTCCTGAATATGTGCAGTGATGATGTAAAACAGTATTTGTGGGACAAAAAGGTAAATGCAGTGGGTGAGTTAACTGGGTTTGCAGACTCTTATGAGCAAGCACAAGCTGCAATTAAACATAAACCACTGGCAGAGGGGTCCAGAGCTGGGTGAAAGCAGAATCACCGTTTTACCCCTGGGGAAAAAGGAGGCTGGACGTTCACCTCCCCATTCCCTTGGTACGCATCCCAAATCTCCTGTACAAGCAGAGGAGTCCAAGAGGTGCTATAATTTTAAGTCCACTGGGCACCTGAGGAATAAATGTCCCTTGCTGAGTGGGAGCAGGCAGCAGGTAACACATGAAACTGCTACTTCTCAGAGCCAGGCTGTGGTCTCTTTCCACACAGGATTTGGAAAGGTTGCTTCCACACAACCAAGCAAGGAGCATATGCACGCAGTTAAAATCAATGGTGACGTGCTTCTTGGACTGAGGGACATGGGTGCTGAGATTTCTGTGGTCAGGAGGGACCTGATCCAGGAGAAGGATTTGTTGCCAGGGAAACTGGCAGAATTTGAGCTGGTGGGAAGTTACAAAGTCCTTGCACCTTTAGCTAAAGTAAACATGCAAACTAGTCATTTGCAGGCTGAACTGACTGTTGCAATTTTGCACCGTTTCTACTAGGGAATGATTTCTTTAGTGTGGTAGAATCTGTCCCAGGGTTGGTTAGCAGTGAGAGGGAATCTTGTGCTTAAAGGCCTGGGTGGGGGGGCTGGGGGGGGTGAAGTCACAGGGGCTGCTGGGGGAATAGGAGGGTGTCTCTTAGATTCCTCTGCAGCAGTAAAGGATGCAGCTTTGGGGGCAGGGATGGTTGTGGCCAGTTCCTGTAGCCCCAGGGCTCAAGGCAAGTTCCAGAGGGAGGGGCTGGAGGAAGCCAGCTCCTGTCCCGCAATCATCTCCCCAGGGGAGGGGGATGTACCACCTTGTAGCAGAGGGGCGCCCCAGCCGCTGACTGCCAGGAAGTTGCAGGTCAGCAGGGGGCAGGGCCTGCCCTGGGGAGCAGACAGACATGTGTCCTGAGGTTGGAATTGGGGGTCCTGGTGACCGATGCGTGGGAACAGACCCCAAGGAATCTGTAGCTGGAAGCAAGCCCAGCCTGAGGGAAAAGGGTGGGGGGGACTTTGCTGGCCAGTGAAGGGTCTGTCATAGCTGCTATAGTTTGTGGAAGAAACTGTTGTACATGCTAGGGATGGTGAGGAGACAGTCCCACAAGCATGGAACTTTTCAGCCAATACCTGTCAACAGGCTGGAAGCTTGGCACCGCAGCAAGAGCATAACAGGCCCATGCTGCTGTATAGAAGGGGAAACTGAGGCACGCCGCCTCATGGCATTGGTAGCTAAATGCCAAGACACCTCCACTCTAACAGATATTGCTGTCTGCATTCTGTTAGCAATACTACACCCCAACCTGTTTTCAGGCGCCTGGGGACCAGGAACCCCAAACCTTGCTAGCTAGAACACTTATGAATGACATCATATGGTTTAAAGGTACTGAAAGGGAGTGTGGCCAAAGACAAACAGGGATTTTACATCTACTGCCTCCGCCGGGGACAGTGTCCAAGTCTCTGCAGTAAGTTCAGGAGGAGGGTGTGATGGTGCCCCCCTCCATAAGGCTTTATGAAAATATGCTTATGAATGTACATATGACATAACTGGACTATGTTTATGCTACATGTGCCATGTAGCATATCTCTGTAAAGGTCATGATTTACTGAATGTATTCATCCTGTTTGTAGGCATGTGTCGTTGTTGTATTCGAAGTGATGAATATTGGCTGTGCACTTGTTTGATTTTAAATAGCTTTTGTAAGGCATTTGGTCTGCTTCTTTAGAAAGGAATGTGGAAGTTAAGTGCCCAGTCAAGAAGCACTTAACGGACAATGGATCTTGGAAGGCTCCAATCCACATAAGAAGTCGACCTGAGGATGTTCAAGGCAGCATGTGAACCATGGCTGCTACCTGTAAGTTCTGAGTCATGCATGGACATGTGACTTGTCCATGTGACTCCAAAACTCCATCTTGGAGCTGGAATTCTACACAGAGGGAGGAGGGGGTCTATTTAAACCCCTGGGAGACCCCTCCATTTTGTGTTCAGCCTCTCCACCCCCAAGGATACCTGAAAGAAACTGGAACAAAGGACAGTAACTACAGGGAGTGTGTGATTGCTGGACCCGGACTAGAAAGAGATTAGTCTGTAAAAGGAAGCTTACTGGAATTTCTCTAAGGGTGAGGTTTTATCTGTATTCAGTTTTCTTACTGTATTAGACATAGACTTACGTGTTCTATTTTATTTTGCTTGGTAATTCACTTTGTTCTGTCTGTTACTACTTGGAACCACTTAAATCCTCCTTTCTGTATTTAATAAAATCACTTTTTACTTATTATTTAACTCAGAGTATGTATTAATATCTGGGGGGGGGCAAACATCTGTGCATATCTCTCTATCAGTGTTATAGAGGGAGAACAATTTACGAGTTTACCCTGTATAAGCTTTATACAAGGTCAAATGGATTTATTTGGGGTTTGAACCCCGTTGGAAGTTGGGCATCTGAGTGTTAAAACAGGAACACTTCTTAGCTGCTTTCAGTTAAGCCTACAGCTGTTAGGGGACGTGGTTCAGACCTGGGTCTGGGTTTGTAGCAGGCTAGTGAGTCTGGCTCAAACCAGGCAGGGCACTGAATTCCCAAGCTGCCAGGGCAGGAAAGCAGGGGCAGAAGTAGTCTGGACACATCAGGTGGCAGCTCCCAGGGGGTTTCTGTGATCCAACCTGTCACACCCACCAACAAATCCTCAGGCATGGATGGGCTGACCATAGACTTCTATCGCATGTTCTGGAATGTCCTCGGCCAGACCCCTGTCACCATCTGGGCCGTGTCCTTGAAAAGTGGGGTCCTCCCTCTCTCATGCAGGTGAGCCAGGCTTATCTTATTGCCAAAGAGGGGGACCTCCGCAACCTATGGAACTGGCATCCCATCTCGCTCCTCAGCACGGACTATAAGGTCATAGCGAAGGCCATCTCGCTGCGGCTGGGGTCTGTGCTAGCGGACGTGGTCCATCCTGACCAGACCTACACCGTCCCGGGCCAGACCACCTTCTGGGACCTCTTCAGCTGGGGCGTAGGAATGGTTTGTTGTTCGCCCTCCTGTCCCTGGACCAGGAGAAGGCGTTTGACAGCATGGACCGTGGGTATCTCCTGGGCACTCTGCAAGTGTTCGGCTTCAGGCCCCAGTTCATGGGCTTTCTCCAGCTGCTGTATGCTGATGCACAGTGTCTGGTCAGGCTCAACTGGACCCTGACCGAGCCGGTCAGCTTCAGGCGGGGAGTGAGGCAGGGGTGCCCCCTCGGGCCAGCTGTACGCTCTGGCGATTGAGCCCTTCCTCTGTCGGAGGCCGACGGGGTTGGTGCTTCGGGAGCTGGAGCTGCAGCTTGTCCTGTTGGTGTACGCCGACGACATGCTCCTCGTGGTCCAGGACCCGGGCGACCTGGTGCGGGTGGAGGCCTTCCAGGCGATCTACTCAGCGGCCTCCTCTGCCCGGATCAACTGAGTCAAGAGTTGTGGCGTTGTGGTCAGAGACGGGTGGCAGGTGAGCCCCCTCCCACCCGCGCTTCAAGCCATCCAGTGGAGCATGGGTCCGTTGCTCTATCTCAGCATTTACCTTTCTGCCACACATCCTTCTCTGCAGGAGAAATGGCAGGATTTGGAGGCCAGGGTGGGTGAGCGGCTGCAGAGATGGACAGGATTCCTCCAGTGCCGCTTCCTGCGAGGGAGGGCGCTGGTGCTGAACCAGCTAGCCTTGTCCATGCTCTGGCACCCGCTCAACACCCTGACCCCCCACCCCAGGGATCCTGCCCAGGCTCCAGAGGGCGGCTCTGGAGTTTTTCTGGCCAGGACTGCACTGGGTCCCTGCAGGGATTTTGAGAGTTCCCCTGGAGGAGGGAGGGCAGGGCCTAGTCTGCCTTCCTAGCCAGGTCCATGTCTTCCTCCTCCAGGCCCTGCAGAGACTCCCTTATGGTGCAGGTAGTCCGGGGTGGAGCACGTTGGCACATGCCTTCCTCTGCCGCCTCCGAAGGCTCCGATATGACCGGCAGCTCCTTTATCTCCGTCCAAGGAGTCTTCTGCAAGACCTCTCTGAGCTGCCGGTCTTCTACCAGGACCTCCCCCGGAAACTCTTTTTGGCGACCAGGTCCGTTGTGGCCATCGAGAGGGCGGACCTCCTCGCGGACCCCCTGCTACACAACCCCGATCTACGTTTGTATGTGGCGGAGTCTCCCTTGGTGCACCAGAGGTTGGTCCTGGCAGAAACCACCGGGGCAGAGACCTCCTGGACTATGACGGCGGGGGCTGGGTGGATTCCCCACGTGCTCACTTGGCGCATGTGGGTCTCCACCCTTCCAACCCTCCTGCGCGTTCTCCAGGAGCTGGGGGCTGCCTTGCCACCCCTTTCTCCCTTCTTCCTGCAGAGGGCCCTGCGAGAGGGCGCTCCCCATCCACCCCTCACCCCGGGCCCTCCGGACCTTTTTATCAGGCCTGTTTCGCGAGCCCCCCGCCGCCCCCTGAGCCCCCTCTCCCATACTCCGAGCCGGCTGCGCACCCTGCAGCGAGTTCGCTTCTGGACCACGCCCAGGGACCAACTGTACACAGTCGTGCTCAACACGTTACATTTCCTCACCCTCATGTCCCGCCGCGACACCAATTGACGGGACTATTTACCACCTGTGGAGGGTGAGGAGCCCTGGTGGGCCGGCCTGTATTCCACCCTGGTCCCACGGCCGCCCAGGATACTGGTTGGTGGCTCCTTCACGGAGCAGTGAGCACGGCTGTGTACCTGGCGCGGTTCACCCCCATTCCTGAGGCCTGCCCTTTCTGCGGCGTGAGGGAGAACCTGGCGCATGCCTAAATCAAATGTGCCAGGTTGCAGCCCCTGTTCCGGCTCCTCCAGACCCTCTTGTTGAGGTTCCAGCTGCACTTTTCCCCGCACCTGTTCCTCTTCGCACACCCCATCCGTGGCCCCACGAAGTCACGAGACCTCCTGGTCAACCTCCTCCAGGCCCTGGCCAAACTCTCCATCTATAACGCCAGGAGGAGGATGCTAGACGGGGGGGGAGGGGGTTCTCTGCGACTGTAGGGCCTATTTCCCTTCCTCCCTGGTCTCACAACTTGGGGCAGAGTTCCACTGGGCAGTGCGCGCTGCCTCCCTTGACAGCTGTGAGGAGCAGCGGGCGATGTCCGGGGTCCTTTTCTCGGTGCCCCCCTCTGGATCCCTAGTTTTGAACCTGTCACCTTCACTCCTGAACCTGTTTTTCATTAGTTGTCCCCCATCTTCATTTGGTTCCCGGGTCCAGTGGTCCCTCCCGCTAGGCTGGGGAAGGGGCTTTTAGAAGTGGCCGGGCTTGCGACCGCCCACCTCCCAGGATATCCAATAAGGCCCAGTGAGATCCCGGCTAGGAGGACAGACTGAAAAATGGATCTTCCAGTTTCTCCTTTCCAGTCCTCACCAGTAGTGAGGTAAAATTGCTCCCACCCCTCCTCATCAGGCTTACCCTCAAGATGTAGTGGAGCCTGTCTGTGCCTGGGGATTCTGCCAGCAGGTTCAGGAGGTCTGCCATGACCTTGTGCAGAGCCTGCAGAGGAAGGGAGACCCATGGGTCAGAGTAGGGAAACGGGCTACACTGGCCACAGGATGGCAAGGCGGTTCTGTGTGAAGCCCCAAACACAGACCCTGGCCTCTCTCATTCATATCCCACTGCAGGTAATTAGTGAGGATTCTTGGCAGGATGACAGCAGGCTCTTCATTTTGTAGTTGTGCATTTGCCTTTTCCTTCCTAAGTGACGGACTTTGCACCTGTCTTTATTGAATTGCATCTTGTTGATTTCAGACCAATTCTCCAGTTTGTCACGGGCGTTTTGAATTCCAATCCTGTGCTTGAAAGTGCTTGTTGTCATCTGCACATTTTATAAGCACACTCTCCACTCCATTATCCAAGTCATGAATGAAACCATCGAATCGTGCTGGACCCAGACTGAGCCCTGCCATACCCTGCTAGATTCACTCTCTCATTTCAACAGCCAAACATTGGCAACTACTCTTTGAATTTGATCTTTCAACCACTTGGGCACCCACATTATAATAATTTCATCTAGTCCACATTTCCCCAGTTTGCTTATGAGATTGTCATGTGGGACTGTGTCAAAAGCCCTATTAACACCAAGATAGATCATGTCGATTGCTTCCTCGCACCCACCAGGCCAGTAACCCTGACAAAGAAGGAAATGGGGTTGGTTCGAATGATTTCTTCAATTTGTTCCAGTATCTTTCCAGGTATCAAAGTGAGGCTGACTAGTCTGTAAGTCCCTGGGTCTTCTTTATTCCCCTTTTTAAACATAGGCACTATCTTCTTAACGGATGTGAAGATATTCTTTTTCTAGGATCTCAGAAGAGAACTGGCGTACAGCACCTGATTGTTAAGGCCACAAAAGCTGAGCCAGGAACCAGTGGTTAAAATTTGCCCCTGACCATTTCTTCTTTCTCTAAACATTTTAGCAAATTGTAGATGCCTTGGCACTCAACACCTTGAAACCACCCTTTCTCCTCCACAAAGTGCTTTAATGCCAATTACCTCACCCAGATTCACTACTGCCAGGAGTCAGACAAGTGTCCCTCTTCCCACTGGACAGGATGGGATCCTGAGGTACAGAGAATGGAAATGAACTATCCCTGATCACACAGCATGGTGATGGCAGAGCCAGGGAGAAAAGGCAACACTTCTCACTCTTCCTCTAACTAACAGACAACAAACACCGAAGAGGAGGGATAGAACCCAGGAATTGAGATGGTGGGAACATTTTTGTTGAAGCAGTTTTCTGTTGGAAATCCCATTAAGATTAAACAAATTTGTTTTTTGAAATCATTAATTGAGTTGGACCAAAAAAAAATTCAATTTTTTTTCTTTTTTTTTTTGCAAAACAAAAGTATCTCCTGTTTGTCACATACTGTTAAATTGTCTCATCACACACAAAGAGGAGACACTTTGATCTAAAAAACTAGATGAGATGCTTCAGTCTGGGCTAAGTAGTTGCTCCTATTCATAATTTTAAAATAACAAAATATATAGAAAATAGAATATTTCTGCTATGATACAGCACAACCCCATTTATCAGCTCTAACTGGGACAAGGGACAGATCAGATAATCAAAAATGTGGATAATCTGGAGAATGGGAAAGTGTGAGGCTGCAGCGCCATCTAGCAGCCATAAGAGAAATCGTCGGCTGCTGGACCTGTAGCTGAAGTCGGTGTATCTTAGGTCGATTCACCTGCCCATGAAGACAGCGGCGAGTCGACCACTGCCACTCCCCTATCGACTCCGCTTCCTCCTCTTGCACGGTGGAGTTCCGGAGTCGATAGCAGAATGATCGGGGATTGATTTTATCGTGTCTACAGTAGACGCGATAAAATCAATCCCCGATGGATCGATCACTACCCGTCGATATGGCAGGTAGTGTAGACGTACCCTAAGGCTGAGAAAGGTGCAGGGACTTGTCTTACGTCACACAGCCAGGCAGCGGCTGACTTGAGAATAGGACCAGGACTCCTGACTTTCAAACTAACCATCAATCTTGAATTTCATACACTGAATGATCAGAACAAAGTGATCTCAAATGAGCTACAGACCAACCACTGTTCACAGTAATTATTCAACAAGTATTTTAGAGGCACTGGAACTTTAGAGAGAATCATGAACTGCTCAGAGACAATTAATGGAGAGAAGCAGCAAAATTCATCAAGCACATGACTGGTTATGGCTTATTTCCTTAGTCATAAAGAGAACAATAAAGTCCTGAGTCTTCTCCCTGTCACTAGACCCCCAGCGCAGCCAATCAGCATGGAGACCCTGAGGGGCGGGAGGCTGAGGGTTCTCACAGATGTCCCAAAGAACAGTGGGGATGACAGTCAGAGCACTCCTCCAGTCCCACCTCTTTGTGAGGGCCTCCCACCATGAGGGCTGGAGAGCAGCCCCCTCCTCGCCAGTGGGGGGAGGGGAGTAGGGAAAAGGGAAACCAAATTTTAAACCAAAACACACAAGCCCCAATTACTCCAGCGATTGTAAGGGACAAATGCCTGGGTGGGAAAAAGCCTCTGCCACCCTCACCTAGTATTTCCCGGGCCTAGAATTTGGCCGGCACCTCTCTCTTGGGCTCTTACCTCCTCAACAGGGATGTCTGTTTTCTCTCAAAATTATTACTGGGAAAGGAGGAAACTCTGAAGAGGCTCCTCCTCGTGCTCACGTACCTGAACCTGAATTCTCTCTCGGTCTTCAAGGAGTGACCTCGAGAAGGAGACTGGCTGCAGCAAAGCCACGGGGCTCTCTGAGATTGCCCCTGCCCTGCAACCTGTCCTGCCTGGCCCTTGTCAGGGTCTCTCTGTGAGGTCACCGACTCCCAACCTCCTCTGACCAATAAGCTGAGGCCCTGGAAAAGGCCCTTGTGATGTCACATCCACACCCACCACTGCCCTGCAGGGCTGATGTCCTGCCCCTGGCCCGACCTTTGGATGTTTGAGCTGCTCCCCTTGTATCACCCCCCACTCACTCACTGTTAGTTCTGGGGATCAGGCAGGCTACACATGAAAATATCAGATGCTGCTCAGGGTGCCACACTCGGTTTCTCATAGATTTGTAGACTTTAAGGCCAGAAGAGACCGATACATCATCTAACCTGACCCCTCCTCAGCCTCCTGTAGAGCAAAGTGGCTAGTTAAGGACCAAAACCTGGTGTTCATTAGAAGACACCAGTAGGTGGAGAAACCACCACTTCCCTAGGTAGTTTGGAGGAAACTGATGCAGTGAGGGGAAGGGAAATGATGCCAAAGCCACACTTGTGAGTCTGTGTCACAATTCATGTGCACAACGGCACTGTGCTAAGGTTGTACAAGCAACCTCAACGCTGGTGTTTCCTAACTTTTAAAAGCCTGTTCTACACACAGTTCTTTGTACTAATACAACTATTTTGGTTAGGATGCATTTATGTATTTAGTGCTACCTAAATAGTTGCCCTGGCACAAATTCTAGTGTGAACACAGCCGTATCTCTATAAAAGTGCTTTACAGCAATATAGCTTATTCCCCTCCCTGTACTGGGATATCCTGGTACAAAGCACCTTTACACCGATATGACAGTGTCCATGCTAGGGGGGCTGTACCGCTTTAACTCTACTAGTGCGCTCAAGCAGCACAACTTTCTAGTGTAAACAAGCCCCTGCTCACCAGCACTCATGCACCTTTATACTGAATTAAAGCAAAAGAGTCGGGCTCTTGTTCAGAGGGAAGAGAGATTGCCTCCCCACAGGAAAAATGGCATTCGGCTACTTGGCCCTCAGGTACTATGGTGATGGGCACCAACCGAAAAACCTAGATAAATAGCTCCCGTGTTCCATGGAGACTAATGAACGTCGGTGCCGAGGTGTCATGGGGTTGCTGGTCCCTTTAAGGGGAATTCTGGCCCAGGTTACGTATGGGAAGCTAATTTAAAAGGAAGGAGCCCGTGTAGGCAGTTGATTGTCTGTCGAGCACCTGGCCCTGACAAGGCCCAGCAGGACTCAGTGGCAAGGCGGTGCTCTTGGGGACAGGAGCGAAGAAGGAGAGCTACAGCCTGTCAGACTCTCTAGGCTGTCAGGTAAAATGATGGAGTAGAAAGGGGACAGCGTTAGCCCCCAGCTCAGCCAATCAGCGTTGAGACTGTGAGGGCAGGAAGCTGAGGGTTCTCACCAGTGAGTCAGATCATCAGATGATCTGAGCATTCAATGAACATGTCCTGGGTGGATTGGCTTTGGCTGTAGCGCTAGCATTTAGATGCAGCATTTATAAGCACGATCCTGAGAAATGTATTCGCTTCAAAGCACTTAGTGTAACCTACTGAGCCACATTCATTACAGTTTGTTTCTGTTGCTTTTGGGAGTTGAAGGGCACTTGTCATCTTCTCCTTATTTGTGCTTTAAATGAAAAGGTCCGACAGCCCAAGTTTTAAAAAGCTGTGACCCTGGCTTCTGTAGCCTATTGGTCACCCCACTCTGAAACTGTATTTTGGAATGATTCATTCCCTACAGATTGAACAATCATTTTTCAGCTACAACCACTATTCATTCACTTTCTACCCCTGGGGGAATTATGTCCCCAAAATAAATAAATAAATAAATAAATAAATAAAAAACGTATGCACCAAAAATTAAAAAAATGCTGCACACAATATTTTAAAATTCTGCAAAATTCTGCATATTTTATTTGTCAGAATAACACAGTATAATCACACCAGTTTAAATTACTTTGGAAATTTATTTCAAAATACCTGTCAGCAAGTATGTCAGTAATAATACAGACAACAGAACAGATTCGGAAATGTTTATTGCCAAATACATTCATTACTAGGCATATTAATACAGAACTCTGAGTAATAGTTCGTTTAAACTATAGTACAGAACCATATTTCCCACGCTCCTTAGAAGCAGTGCAAAGGCTTCGGGGGAGTCAGGGTTGACGGAGGAGCTGAGGAAGAGGGAAGTAATTGCAGGGAAGGAGTCTGGTTATAAACTTGAAGGGTTGTTGGGTATGGGTTAAATAAGTATGGAACAGTAGGTCTTTTTTGGAGGGCGGAGAGGGATTGTTAGGGAGTATCCCCCATGCAGACCCTCGCTGACCCCTGTCTCCTCCCATTTAGTCAGGCCCAGCTGCCCCTGTCCCCATGTGTCGCCGCACCCCATGTGTCCCTCCACCCCCCACTCAGACACCCACTCCTCCATCGCCAGGTAGCCCTGTACCCCCTTCCTCTGTCCCCATGTGTGTCTGTGCCCCCACTGAGCCACCTCTCTCCCCATGTGTCCCTGAACCCCTCAGCCAGCACCCTCCCCTCATTTCCATGTGTCCCTACATCCCCTATCCACATGTGTCTCTGTGCCCCCACTCAACTGCCCCCTCCCCTCATGTGGCCCTGCACCTCCCTCCCCGGTGTGGCCCTGTTCCTCTACTCCCATTCAGCCCCTGCCCCAGTCTGTCCTCCCACACTAGCCCTTATGAGCCTCTCTCTGTCTCCCCATATCCTCTGTCTCCTGACCTGTGAAGAAGCTATTTTCTGCAAGAAAAAATAGAAATATGTGAAGCACATGAAATATATGTGCGGATAGTGGTGCAGAATTCTCACAGCAGTAATTTTCTTTGGAGATGCCTTGGCTCACTTTCAGCCTATCAAGTACACATGTAAGATCCCCTTTCAAAGAGGCATTTATCAGTGAAATTCTTCTGCTGGCTTTTCACCTACTCTTTGGAAGCAGGGAATTAGTTCTCCTTTTTCAAACAAAGAGAGTCACACTTTTAACATCTTCCCTGAGTTTAGCTGTGGTTCTAGAACTGTATAGTGCATACATTGTGATCACAATAATGTGAAGCTTTCATCTTAGCTTGAAGTAGCATCTGTCCACTATAATGTCTTAGAAATCTTCATTGATAAAGGATCTAGACCTCTTTTAAATTATCGTACTTGGCAAGGGATCAGGGTATAATTCCTGCAGCTAATACAGAGAAGGGTGTAGAATTCAGACTTGTGCTTGCCTTCTGTGACAAAGTGGGACTATTCTTAATGTTCCCTCTGAATACTGTGTGGGTGCCTCAGTTTCCCCAATGCATTTCTTAAGTCTCCAGTGTGCATAAATGACCGACACTCTGTCTCCTGGCAACAAATGGCTGGGGCCCTTCCCCCCTGCAAGGGGATGGCTAAAAGTGAACAAAGAGATCAGGTGACCTCCTGGCCCGGGAAAAAGACAAAGGCCAGAAAGGAGGGTCTGGAGGGGTTTTTTCAGTTTGGGGCTGGCTGGGGATGGGGAGTGAGCACAGATGGGGATGTCTGGCTCGCTGGGCCCCAGAATGGACCCGGCCGAGGGGTCCGGTTCGCAGTACCTACAAGCTCTGTTTTAGACCATGTTCCTGTCATCTAATAAACCTCTGTTTTACTGGCTGGCTGAGAGTCACGTCTGACTGCGAAGTGGGGGTGCAGGGCCCTATGGCTTCTCCAGGACCCCACCTGGGCGGACTCGCTGTGGGAAGCGCACAGAGGGGCAGAGGATGCTGAATGCTCCAAGGAGAGACCCAGGAAGGTGAAGCCATGTGAGCTTCTTGCCCTGCAGACAGTCTGCTCCGAGGGAGAGGAGGCTCCCCAAAGTCCTGACTGGCTTTGTGGGGAGCCGTTCCAGAGCATCACCCAGGGACTCCGTGACACCTTCACCTTTCAACATTAGAGAAAACATAGATTTTAGAACCTGAGAGATT
>RQSS01108378.1:0-20615 GCA_003846335.1 Cuora mccordi
GAGGCTGAGGGAACTGGGGTTATTTAGTCTGCAGAAGAGAAGAGTGAAGGGGGACTTGATAGCAGTCTTCAACTACCTGATGGGGGGTTCCAAAGAGAATGGAGTTAGGCTGTTCTTAGTGATGGCAGATGACAGAACAAGAAGCAATGGTCTCAAGTTGCAGTGGGGGAGGTCTAGTTTAGATACCTTCAGAATGGTGGCACGAAGACCCCCCAGAGATGAGCTGGAAGGCCAATAAACCTCAAGTCAGGATGAAGACCTGGCATGAAGCCACTGGACTACTGAGGAGCTAGATTGGGTTTACCTCAGATTGGGTGGGAATATATGTAACTTGGCTGGAGGGCTGAGTTATGAGAAGTAGATCACAGCATGGCCAGAGTGACAGTCAGCATGGAGTGCCAAAGAAGAAGACGACCTTGCTATGCCATGCCTAGCCATGAGAAGACTCGCTAGCCGGGGAGACACACTTCTAGAGAAGTTGATTAACCATTGGAACAAGCTACCAAGAGAAGTGGTGAATTTTCCATCTCTTGATATCTTCAGATCAAGACCAGACACTTTTCTGAAAGTTGCTTTAACCAAGCACAAGTTATTGGGCTAAATACTGGGGAAACTAGGTGAAACGTAATGCCCTGCTATGTACAGGAGCTCAGAGAAGATGATTTAATGTCCCTGCTGGCCTAAGATCGGTGAATCTATGAACCCTCTTCTAAAGCTATTGGTACTAGATAATTCAGAGACAGGATAGCGGACAAGATGGATGACCGGCCTCCTCTAGAATGGCAATTCCTATATTCCTTAGAACTGGTAAAGAGCAACGCCTCCTTTGATGTTAGACATTTTCCTTTCTCCATAACTATTCCTTTGAAGCTAGAAGTTGTCCTATCTCCACAACTTTCTCACTGAGGTTAGGAGTTCATGTATTAAACTTGTTTGTTATTTCTAAAAATAAAATGTAGCATTAACGCTGCCTTTGCGGCAGTTGTAAATTCCCATTAGCATAAGTTTCCAGGGAATTGTTTCACTCTTATATAATGAATCAGAAAAGGTATTCACTTTTGGAGATCAGATAAAAGCCATCTGTGCCAATCAGGAGAATAGAACAGGGGATCGTCTGTAGAACTCTTAGATCTCTTTATGAGGTCCATGGCGATAGACTCTGGATCCTGGTCTTTGAAACACTGCATGAAGAGGTCACATCTGCTTTTCAGGAAGCACAACCTTTCTCATCAGATTCACAGAAGGTAAAAAATGATGTATATTGTCATGAATAATGTGTAACAGAGATAATGTGTTTCTGTGATACACCCCTGAACAGACCAGTTTAGATGTATGTAGAATACCCTGGGTTTACTCAGAGTCAGCCCTAGCTAGAGCTAAATGGCAGGAATTTGTGAGGATTTATGAGAATTTGTGCCTCCCCAGTCATTCACTGCATAAAAGCCAGCCTCCGGGATCAATGCTGGTTAAAGCCCAGCGGCAGTGAGACCCCAGATGGAGGGAGAGAAGGTAGAAACTGAGAAAATAAACTTATTCTGAGGGTAACATAGTTAATGCACCTGATAAAAACAAATGTAACACATATTCAGTAGGAGGAACAATCCTTAGAACAGGAAATCTTAAATGAGGAATCTAGCTAGCTAACTGTCTGTCTGGCCATCTGTCGCTATCTATCCTTCCCTCCACAATCTAGCTTTATTTCTGCCTGTCTATCTAGCAGTGTCTCTGTCTCCCTTTCATCTAATCTAATCTATCTATCTATCTAACTTCATTAATTTGCCATCTGAGTGATTTCTAAGTTACAGAAGATAAAAGCAACCCTAAAACACACGAGTTTGCAGTTCAATATGACTGCAAAAAATGCAACATCTAGCAGATATGAAGAATTGTTATAATGAATATTATATTGTGTCTGATATTTGCATGGCTAGTATTTGTAATCCTGTTAAAACTCCTAAACAAAGACATAGAATATCCATCAAACAACAATTATTGTACTGCTCATCTCAAAATTCATAAACAAATTCATCACTAACTAAAACATCAATAAAAAATTCAGATACGTGTGCGACAAGGAGGTAGAATAATAAATCATAAAACCGAAGAGCTTGAAAGGATCTTGATAGGTCACCTAGTCCATCCTCCTGGGCTGACCATCTAGACCATCTCTGACAGGTGTTTGTCTAAGGGTATGTCTACACTACAAGAGTAGTTCGATTCAACTTAAGTCGAATTTGTGGAATCGACCTTACGAAGTCGAATTTGTGTATCCACACTAAGGACACTAATTCGACTTTGTGAGTCCACACTAATGCGGGAAGCGTTGACTTTGGAAGCAGTGCACTGTGGGAAGCTATCCCACAGTTCCCGCAGTCCCAGCTGCCCATTGGAATGCTGGGTAGAGCCCCCAATGCCTGCTGGGGGAAAAATGTGTCGAGGGTGGTTTTGGGTAACTGTCATCATTGAACTGTCAATCACACCCTCTCTCCCTGAAAGCGCCCGCGGGCAATCTGTTCGTGCACTTTTCTGGTCAGTGACAGCGCGGACGCCACAGCACTGCGAGCATGGAGCCCGCTGCAGTTACGGCCGTTTTCACCTCCTCGCACCTTATCGTCCACCTCTTCCACAGTCAGCTGCTGAGAAATCGGGCTACTTTTCAATGGTGCTGCAAGCACTGGTGGACCATAGGGGACGTTTTACCAACATCGATGTCGGGTGGCCAGGCAAGGTTCATGACGCGCGTGTTTTCAGGAACTGTGGTCTGTTTAGACACCTGCAGGAAGGTAGTTTCTTCCCGGACCACAAAATAACTGTTGGGGATGTGCAGATGCCTATAGTGATCCTCGGGGACCCAGCCTACCCGCTAATGCCCTGGCTCATGAAGCCCTATACAGGCGCCTGGGACAGCGACAAGGAACTCTTCAAGTACCAGCGAGCAGCGAGCAGCGTGACCTGTGACTGTTCAGGTTCTTTACAGAGAAGCTGAACCTGCCCCTGTTTCTTTACCCAGTTACTGTTGACTATCCTCTGCAGTTACATACCCCGTTCACCCCGTTTCCCCCACTTCCAGCACACGTGTAAAAATAAAATACATGTTCCATTGTTACTTAACAAAGGTTTCTTTATTAATGACTTTGCGTTAAAGGGTTGAAACTGGGACGCAGACTGTGCTGCGTAGGGTGTGCAGTGATGTAAAGACCGCCTCTAAACTTGAGGAACGACAGGCTCCTGCTCCTAGAGCGGTCTGCAGTGCCGGACTGGTTGTTTCAACAGAGCCTGTTTGGGATTCTGTGTGCAGGGGCTATGTGACCTTGTGGCGGAGGAGGACGGATACAGATTCCTCTGCTGCGTGACTCTGCGGTCCAGGACAAGGACCGCTGCATAAGATCTGTATCTGCCCTCCCCCGCTACAAAGTCACGTACCCCCCCCACCCACACAGAACCTGGAAACCACCTCCCAGACTGACCAGGGTGCCTACTGACTGCACTGTGTGTCTGACCTGCTGCTGATCCTGCCCCTGTGTCTGTACCCTGGTAAAGGTGACTGTCCTATGCAATTACCAACCCCCTTCCCCACCCGCCCCTTCAAACACAGTCTTCTGTAAAAAAAACATGATGGAAACAGTAATTAACAGCAAAGTATTTTTAATAATTAACTAGACAGTTAGGGGATGAAACTGGGATTGGGGCTTGGGTGAGTCAGGAAGGGAAGGACTTCTCAAAATTTAGGGTATGAGAGCTTTTGGGTACTTGAGCACTCTGCTCGGGTGCAGTGACATTTTTCACAGCCCCTGGCGCACCTCCTTCTTGTTATTTTGGGTGAGGGGGGTATGGGACTTTGTGGTGGGGGAGGGCGGTTGCAGATACACTGCGGGGGGGGCTCTGTCCTCCTGCCTGCGGTCCTGCAGAACACCCACAAGGCGCCAGAGCGTGTCCATTTGCTCCCTCATTAGTCCAAGCAGTGTTTGAGTCGCCTGCTTGTCTTCCTCACGCCACCTCTCCTCCAGTTCGCTGTGTGAGCGCTGGTACAGAGAGAGGGTCTCCCTCCACTGGCTCTGCTGGTCCTCCTCGTCTCGGGAGCAGCCCATAAGTTCAGCGAACATCTCATCCCGTGTCTTTTTCTTTCGCCGCCTAATCTTTGCCAGCCTCTGTGAGGGGGATGCTGTGGCAGTTCTGGAGACAGTCGAAGCTGTGTGATGGGAAAAAGCGAGTGAATTCCTTGCAAAGATACATTTCTGCGAACAATGAACACAGTCTAGTCTGTCTCTGTGAACAAGACCATGCACAGCACTTATCTCGTGTGCACTCCTGCTGCAGGCAATCCGGAAAGCATAAACTCTGCCCCTGTTCCACCCCATCGCAGTCTCCCCTGACCCTTGGAATTCTGGGTTGAGATCCCAGTGCCTTATGTGGCAAAAATCATTGTCGCGGGTGGTTTTGGGTAAATGTCGTCAGTCATTCCTTCCTCCAGGAAAGCAACAGCAGACAATCATTTCGAGCCCGTATTCCCTGGACTACCCTGGCAGACGCCATAGCGTGGCAACCATGGAGCCCGTTTTGCCTTTTGTCACTGTCACCGTATGTGTACTAGATGCCGCGGACAGAGGCGATTCAGCAGCGCTACACAGCAGCATTCATTTGCTTTTGCATGACAGCAGAGATGGTTATCAGCCATACTGTATCATCTACCATGCCATTGTAAATTGGCAAGGTGATGACGGTTACCAGTCGTATTGCATTATACCTTCTGCTGCTGTCATAGGTGCCCCTGGCCGAGATCAGCCGGGGGCGCAAAAGACAAAACTGGGAATGACTCCCCTAGTCAATCCCTCCTTTATGGTATCTAAAAATAGAATAATTCCCGCATAGAATATGGGGCAAGTGTAGTAGAGATCCAGTGTATCAGAGAACCAGAGAGCACAGCCGCTCCATGTCAGATTATGCAGGAATCATGAGCTGCATGGCATTCACAGGAGGTGCTCCTGCAACAACCCCACCTGTTGCTTCCCTCCTCCCCCAGCCTTCCCGGGCTACCGTTGCAGTGTCCCCTGATTTGTGTGCTGAAGTAATAAAGAATGCAGGAATAAGAAACTTTGACTTGTTAGTGAAATGAAATGAGGTGAAGGCAGCCTCCAGCTGCTATGATTGTCCAGACAGGACATTAAGCAGTGTGGGGGAGAGGAGAACAGCATCCTGCTTCTACGACAGTCTAGGCAGTACAGAATCTTTTCTTTACACATGAAGGGCGGGGGCTGATGGAGCTCAGCCTCCTGTTGCTATGATGAAGATGGTTAGCAGGCCATCTACTTATGGGCTGATGACAAGGATGGGTACCAGTTGTATTGCACTACACCATCTACCGCAAGGCTGATGATGACGACGGATATCAGTCATATTGCACCGTCAGCCACCCATGAGGCGGGGGGGGAGGATGCTACAGTACAGTGCCGCAGTATCGCGTCTACCAGCAGCATTCAGTACACATAGGGTGACATTGAAAAGAGTCAAGAGACGATTTTTTTTCCTTTTCCTTCTGGGGGTGGGGAGGGGGGTACATTGACGAGCTATGCCCTGAACCGCCGCGGACAATGTGTTTGACCATACAGGTATTGGGAGCTCAGCCAAGAATGCAAATTCTTTTCGGAGACTGCAGGAACTGTGGGATAGCTTGCGTCCTCAGTCCCCCCTCCCTCCATGAGCGTCCATTTGATTCTTTGGCTTTCCATTACGCTTGTCACGCAGCAGCGTGCTGAGTCTCTGCTACGCCGTCTGTCTGGAGATTTTTTAAAAATACTTTGGACCAGGCGTAACATTACAGTAATTCCCCTAATTAGATGCAGGAGTCTCCGAGTGAGATCACCCTGAGGAGGGTCACTGAAGAAGATAGAGAGCGAATGCTGCGTGAAAGCCAGCACAAACCTGGGGCCTATGCAGCCATGCTCGTGGAGGCAATGCTCCCTGAACACCTCATGAAAGCCTGGCGCGGAAAAGTGTGCTACCACGGAGCATCCAATAAGGCAGCTCTCCCCAGGAACCTCCTGCGGAGGCTTTTCGATTACCTCCAGGAGAGCTTCATGGAGATCTCCCAGGAGGATTTCTGTTCTATCCCCATATATATAGACCTCCTTTTCACATAGTTCAGATTCCTGTTCCATTAACAATAAAAGTTTACAGGTTTAAAGCACTTACCGACTGATCCTTTCCCTGATTCAGGGTCCGGGTTAACGGATGGGGAGGATTGGTAGGGGATCTCCATGAGGGTGATGAAGAGATCCTGGCTGTCGGGGAAACCAGCGTTGTAAGCGCTGTTGCCTGCCTCGTCCTCCACAAACCCTTCCTCATCTTCCCCGTCCGCGAACATCGCCGAGACACTGGCTGTCGACACTATCCCATAGTCAGAGTCCACGGTCTCTGGTGGGGCAGTGGTGGCAGGCTCCGGAGCGTCCGTTTGCCGCTTTGGTCTTCTGGTAGCCTTGTCTAAGGTCCTTGATTTTCACGCGGCACTGCATTGCATCCCGGCTGTATCCTCTGTCTCTCATGGCTTTGGAGACCTTCTCGTAGGTCTTTGCATTCCGTTTTTTGGAGCGCAGCTCCGAAAGCAGACTCCTCGCCCCACACACCAATCAGATCCAAGACTTCCCTGTCAGTCTATGCTGGAGCCCTCTTTCTATTCAGAGATTGCATGAACTCCTCTGCTGGAGAGCTCTGCATCGTTGCCGGTGCTGCTGAGCTCGCCCCGATGTCCAACCAGGAAATCAGATTCAAACTGGCCAGACAGGAAAAGGAATTTTGGGATTCTGTGTGGGGGGGCTATGTGACCTTGTGGCGGAGGAGGACGGATACAGATTCCTCTGCTACGTGACTCTGCGGTCCAGGACAAGGACCGCTGCATAAGATCTGTAACCGCCCTCCCCCGCTACAAAGTCACGTACCTCCCCCCCACCACCCGCGCAGTGGTGGCAGGCTCCGGAGCGTCTTTGCATTCTGTTTTTTGGAGCGCAGCTCCGAAAGCACAGACTCCTCGCCCCACAAACCGATCAGATCCAAGACTTCTCGGTCAGTCTATGCTGGGGCCCTCTTTCTATTCAGAGATTGCATGAACTCCTCTGCTGGACAGCTCTGCATTGTTGCCGGTGCTGCTGAGCTCGCCCCGATGTCCAACCAGGAAATGAGATTCAAACTGGCCAGACAGGAAAAGGAATTCAAATTTTCCCGGGGCTTTTCCTGTGTGCCTGATCAGAACATCCAAGCTCGGACTGCTGTCCAGAGCATCAACAGAGTGGTGCAGTGTGGGATAGCTCCCGGAGCTACTAAGGTCGATTTGCATCCACACCTAGCCTAATTCAACATGGCCATGTCGAATTTAGCGCTACTCCCCTCGTCGGGGAGGAGTACAGAAGTCGAACTAAAGAGCCCTCTATGTCGAATTAAATAGCTTCGTGGTGTGGACGGGTGCACGGTTAATTCGAATTAACGCTGCTAAATTCGAATTAAAGCCCTAGTGTGGACCAGGCCTAAGCTGCTTTTTAAAAAATCAAATAATGGAGATTCCAAAACCTGCCTTGTAACCTGTTCTGAGGCTTACCTATCCTTAAAGTTAGAAAGCTTTTCTACTGTCTAAACTAAATCTCCCTTGCTGCAGATAAAGCTGATTCCTTCTTATGCGACCCTCGATGGACATAAAGAACAATTGATCACTGTCCTCTTTATAACAACCTTTTACATGTTTGAAGACTCATCAGGTTCCCCCTCAGTTCTCTCTTCTCTAGACTAAACACGCCCAATTTTTTCAACCTTTCCTCATAGGTCAGGTTTTCTAAACCTTTTATCATTTTGTTGCTCACTTCTAGATTCTCCCCAATTTGTCCATGTATTTCTTATTGTGTGATGGCCAAAACTGAACATAGTCCTCCAGCTGAGGCCTTCTTGGTGCTGAGTAGAGCAGAACAATTACCTCCTGTGTCTTACATACAACACAACAGATGATTCTGGCTTCGCTTGTTAGTGTGTGCAGAAAGCTGTGAGTGGTCTCATAACACCACGAAGACGTTCAGTACATATGTTTCTCAGCAGATGGCAAGTCAGTTTATAAAGGGCATAAAATATTATTCTGCTCTTTTACAGCTGGAGAAAGTGACGCATGGAATGATATGATTTGCCTGAGGTCACACTGGGTCAGGATTGAAGCCCAGATCGCCTGACTCCCAGTCTTGCCCATTACACTGCACAATGCTGAAGTGCACAGTGTTACTGGGGATAACTGAGGTACCAACCCAGCAAAAGGGTTTGAGGTTAGAGCATGTACAAGGACATTGATGATATTTGCAGGGCAAAGGTTCAAGAGCAGAAATCCAAGACAACCTGTCCCTCCCTCTCTAACCAGATTTAAACATCAACAAAAACAAAGTAACCTCTCCCCACAAAGGTATCTGTTTCATGTCATATTTCACAGGCTATTTTTCTTGATAGAACCCATGGCAGACACAAAAGAGAGAAATCAAACATCCATCGCAGGATTTATCCTCTTGGGCTTTGGGAATCTCCATGAACTGAAAATTCTTCTCTTCCCACTGTTTCTAGTGATCTACATTGTGACAGTGGCTGGGAACATCCTCATTGTTGCACTAGTTGTGGCTGATCAGCACTTTCACACCCCCATGTACTTCTTCCTGGGGAACTTGTCCTGCTTGGAGACTTGCTACACCTCCACCCTCCTGCCCAGGATGCTGGTCAGTCTCCTGACTGGGGACAGATCCATTTCTGTTAGTGGCTGCATCATACAATTTGATATCTTTGGTTCTCTGTTAGCTACAGAATGTTGTCTCTTATCAGTGATGTCTTACGATCGGTATTTAGCTATCTGTAAACCACTGCAATATGCAGCCCACATGAATAGTAGATTTTCCTTCCAGCTAGCAGTCGGGTGTTGGCTAACTGGGTCTGTAGCCAGCACAATCACAGCATGTTGGCTATCACAATTGATTTTCTGTGGCCCCAATGAAATTGACCATTTCCTTTGTGATTACACCACATTGATAAAACTGTCCTGCAGTGACACCAGCTTGATGGTTCTTATGATTTTCCCTCTCTCCTTTATATTCATTCTTCCCCCATTTCTATTAACCCTGGCATCTTACGTGTATATCATCAGCACTGTCCTGAGAATTTCTTCCAGCACTGGGAGACAAAAGGCTTTTTCCACCTGCTCCTCTCACCTCATCGTGGTGACAATTTTCTATGGGACTCTATTCGTTGTCTACATGCTACCAGACACTGCTGCACTGCGAGACCTGAACAAAGTGTCCTCTGCCTTCTACACCATCCTGACTCCCATGGTCAATCCCCTCATCTACAGCCTGAGAAACAAGGAGGTCAAGGAGGCCCTGAGAAAAGCTCTGAGTAAGACTATGACTTTTACAACCAATCACAAATTTTTTTCTTGACATTTATTGTGAAGTCGCAATAAAATATATATAGTGGGAGTTCATCAAATGGTGTAATGTAGCAAACCAAAGTGCATGTGGGAGCCCTGAATTATTCGAGCTGTTTTATTACCTACAGTGAGACCCCAGGTGTGCAGAAGGGCTAGTTTATAAGTAATGACTGCAGGGCCAGGTATTCGCTGACTCATCAGGCACATTCTGGATGGATCCTGGATCTGCCTGGGGTAATGTGAGCTAAATGAGCTGCACTGTGAGATGGACAGAGCATGTCCAGCCCACCCTGAACTGAACTCCACCGATGTCAGTGGGGACTTAAGGGATTTATTCATGATGAAGTTCCCTGCAGTGCAGAGGGTCTACATGAGGTATACGATGTTTGTAGCTGTGTTTTCCCCCAGGATATTAAAGAGACAAGGTGGATGAGGTAATATCTTTTATTGGTTCAGCTTCTGCTGGTGAAAGAGACAAGCTTCTGAGTTTACACAAAGATCTTCTTCAGACTGGCGACAGGTACTCGGCATGTCACAGCTACATACAAATGTGGAACAGATAAGGCATTAACACATGTTGCAAGAGGCTATTCCAGGTGAAGTGGGCAGTTAACACCTCTCCAGTCACAGGACAAAGAGGGTTAGTGAGTTACAGATTGCTGGAATGAGCCATAAATCCAGTGTCTTTATTAAGGCCCCATGATTTTTGCTGTGTAGCAGAATTATGAATTTAAGTATCATTAAACAATTACAACCCATACTCACTGGGGACCACATCCTGAATGACATCTTTCCAAACCCCTTCCTTTGGCCTTCAAACATACCCCTGCAACCTCTCCAACCTCATTATCAGAAGCAAGTTCCCCACAGACCAGGAACCACCAACTCAAAGAGGCACCAGCCCCTGCCGTAACAACAGATGCAAAACCTGCCGACATATCTCCACTGCCATGATGGTCAACACCTACCACAACACATGTTTCCGGATCCATGAGACCTACACATGGCTATCACAACATGTGGCATACCTCAGCTGGTAGGCTTTCTCAGAGCAAGCCCTACCAAATGGCAGGGAGAGGAGAAGGCTTCTCTTATAAACTTTAGCCCACTGCTTAAGCCACTCACCAAGAATATTGGAGACCCCCAGTTGAATTTTGAATATTGGTGTGGGGGGAGGGATAGCTCAGTGGTTTGAGCATTGACGTGCTAAACCCAGGGCTGTAAGCTCAATCCTTGAGGAGACAACTTAGGGATCTGGGGCAAAAATTGGTCCTGCCTAGAGAAGGCAGGGGGCTGGACTCAATGACCTTTCAAGGTTCCTTCCAGTTCTAGGAGATTGGTATATCTCCTATTATTAACTTTTCTACATTTTAGATACATGCTCTAACCCCAGTGCAAAAGATAGGCTTGAAGGATTAGATTTTTATCTGTAAATTACCGCTACACATCAATTTTACTGCACACACACAAAATAATGAAAAAAATATTTCCATTAATAAGAATAGAAATTTACAGATAGGCAAAGTAAGAAAAATGCTGCTTGAGAATTTATTAGAGTTTGATTTATGTATATTTGCCTTGTGGTATTTTGACACATGATGTTGTCAGTGTGTGTTGTAACGGTTGTAAAGCTTTAACTTTTAAAAATCAACATCTCCTGTCATTAAATAATTATTGAATGACCAACTCTGTTGTGTGACTCACCCTCACAATTTCCCACACCTGTGATTGTTAAAATCAATAAAAATCAGAAAAAAATCCTTAAAACTCATAATTTTACACAACTGTGAAAATGAAAATTGATAAAAATAGAAAAAAAATGCTTAAAAGTACACGCTGCTATTATACGTTGAAATTATAAAAAATAATAATTGAATTCTGCCAAGCCTAACTAAAGGATATCTTAATATGGTGCTCTTCCAGTCTCTCCTATTGAAGCTGTTTCCCTGTGTATAAACAATTAAATATGCATTGGGCCCATAGTGAGCAAAAGTGACTCTGTATCCCAGTGGTCAGGTCAGTCATCTGAGAGATGGAAGATCCCTGTTCAAATTCCTTCTCCTGATCAACCAGAGGAGGGAATTGACCTGAGGTCTCCAAGTGCCCAGGTGGGTGCCCTAACCACTGGGCTAAATTTTATAAGGGAAGATGCTGCTGTTGCTTCCTTTTCCTCCCATGTCCCTAAAAGACCACCAGAAGCTCCCTAGAAGTTGGGGGGCTACCATTGCCAGAACAATGGCCCTGCCCCTTCTGCCCAAGGCCACACCCCCACACTGCCTCTTTCCTGAGGCCCCGCCCCTACACCACCTCTTCTCTGAGTCCCCACCCCCACACTGCCACTTCCTCTGAGGCCACGGCCCCACATCGCCTCTTCCCCCAAGGCCCTGCCTCCACACCACCCCTACCCTCGAGGCCCCTCCCTCATGCCGCACCTTCCCCCGACGCCCCACTCCCACACAACCTCTTCCCCCAAAGGCCCTGCACATTGCTCATTCTTCTATGCCCCCTCCCCCCTCTCACTTGCCCTTAACTCCGGTAAAAAATGATGGGTCCCCTGGTCCCCCCTATTCCAGAACCCTTGTGTCTCTCTGGCCATTTTGTGTAGAGTTATGTGTGTTCAGAGCCTGCCTACTGGATAAGGTTTTGCAGGTGAGATAAGCTGGGCAACATTCATCTTCACAGGTTTGTGGATCATGCCGGGGCTTCCAAAGACGCATGCCCAGAGGCACATGCCCAGAGGAACAAAGTAAGACACTTTGGGAATGTTTACGGTGCACATTTAGGTGCCTAGGGCAAGATTTTTAAAGGTATTTTTAAAGGTAGGGATTTCAATGCGTGTTAGGTGCTTAAATCCCACTAGGCACCTAAATATCTTTAAGAATCTGGCCAGAAGTAAGTTTAGGTGCTTACAGAGTTAAGTGGCAGCAGAGCGAGTGTTTGTGGATTGCCGTGGTGCCTGAAACTGCCTAAATCTAGTCTTCAGGTGCCTAAGTCCCTTTGTGGATATGAGTCTGGGTAACCAGAGATCACTGGAGTCTTCTTCATTCATTAAAGCAGGAAGCCACTCATATTCTATGAATTTTAGATCATTTTCACCTGGTCTGTTGCTACCAGACCTATTGATTGAGTCCTTTACAGAATGGCTCTGAGATATCCGTGTGTTACGCCAGTTATTCGTGTGTTACACATTGAAATTTCTGAAATCAAAGCTGTTGTGCTGACATAAAGCAGAGTGCTGAATCATGGTTTGTATGTTGAAAGTTCAGCCAGAATATCAAAGTGTTAATCTTCACCTGGGTAGATAGTTATCATTTTCCCCATTTTGTAATCAAGAAGATCAAACAGCAAATGATTCTTATTTAGCTTTTCTAGAACACCACAGATGGATGCATGGGGATTTAACATACAAATAAAGAAAAAAATGTTTTGCCCCAAAATCATGTTGTGCTAACTACTCTGATTTTGTATGATTGATTATTTTATTGTTGTTACTGTTGTTGTTTTTTTTTATTTTAAATTTATATAATAATATTTTATTTTGTTTTAATCACCATGGTAGTTTAAAAACATGACAATATGTAAAATTACAAGCCAGCCATATATATAGATAGACACCAGTCTCAATGTCACCTACTGAATGGCACACATCTCACGGTGTTCACTGGGCACCCAGCTCCCTTGGTGTCCTGGGAAACTCCCATCCCAGGAGTCTCCCCTCAGCATGATATTTTCCAAATGGCAAAATTTGGAAAAGGATAAAAAGGCTGGAGGGAAAAGGCCCTACTATTTGATCTCCCTCTAACTTTTGCCATTTGGAAAATAAGAATTAAGTACTGAAAATATTACTGTCAGAGATAAAGCAATACTTTCACTTTTGATGAAAATGCTTTCAACACTTAACAATATTCAGTGTTAGGTGGAAATAGTTTGGAAACAGTAAGAAAGTATGAAAAAAATAATATTTTCCCATATGTTTTCAAAATGTCTTTGAGGAAAATTGGAATTTCCAGACAGGAATCTTTCTAATGGGGATATTTCCCATTACATTTTTCACAGGAAAAATCCTGATTTTCCCACCAGCTCTACTCAACATCAAGAGTTTTCACATTGTCACTAAAAAGAACTGGGAGCCTCTATCCATTCACAAAACAGGTCAAGTGTTCACTTCAGTCATGCTCCGCCCACTACTGATCTGCATCATGTCAGTTAAACATGACCCATGTGCAATGATAATCAAAGAGTTGTTTCTAAGCCATGTGTTTAGGTTCAGAATGCATCATTTGGGGTGAAATATTACCCTTCCCAGAGTGCCAGCATTAGGCCTACACAACACATCAGCCATATTTTGAGGCTTTAAGTGGGAATCAAGTAGTTCACAGGTCTTGTATTGATCTTCTGAACAGTCGTGAGTTTCACCCTTTAAGAATTTGGACATGGTCCAAAGCTCACTGACTTCAATGGAAGTCTCTCCATTGACTTCATTGGGCTTTGGTTCCTTCTCGACCGGAAAATCAAGAAATGTGCTGCTTGCCAGGAGCTAGGATTCATGATGTGAAGGAGAGACTGCCGAGACTCATCAAGCCCTCGGATCGCTACCCCTTCCTGCTTCTCCATGTGGGCACCAATGATACTACCAAGAATGACCTTGAGTAGATCACCGAAGACTATATGGATCTGGGAAGAAGGCTAAAGGAGTCTGAGGAGCAAGTGGTCCTCTCGTCCATCTTCCCTGTGGAAGGAAAAGACCGTGATAGAGACCATTGAATCATGGAAGTCAAAGAATGTCTATGCAGGTGGTGTCGGAAAGAAGGCTTTGGATTCTTTAACCAAAGAATGGGATGATGTTCCAAGAAAAAGGACTGCTAGGCAGAGACAGGCTCCACCTAATGAAGAGACGGAAGAGCATCTTTGCAAGCAGCCTGGCTAACCTAGTGAGGAGTGCTTTAAATTAGGTTCACTGGGAGAAGAAGACAAAAGCCCTGAGGTAAGTGGGATACCAGTAGGAAACATGAGCAGGAATGCGCAAGAGGGGAGGACTCCTGCCTCATACTGTGAAAGCAGGACGATCAGCAGGTTATCTTAAGTGCCTATACACAAATGCAAGAAGCCTGGGAAGCAAGCAGTGAGAACTGGAAGTCCTGGTACAGTCAAGGAATTATGATGTGATTGGAATAACAGAGTACTGTCATGGATGGATATAAACTGTTCAGGAAGGACAGGTAGGGGAGTTGCATTGTATGTCAGAGAGCAGTACGACTGCTCAGAGCTCTGGTATGAAACTGCAGAAAAAACCAGAGAGTCTCTGCATTAAGTTTAGAAGTGCGAGCAACAAAGGTGATGTCATGTTACTAGATCACAGGCCCTGGTTCTTATTGGGGACTTCAATCACCCCAATACCTGCTGAGAGAGCAATACAGCAGCGCACAGACAATCCAGGAAGTTTTTGGAATGTGTAAGGGACAATTTCTTGGAGCAAGTGCTGGAGGAACCAACTAGGGGCAAAGCTCTTCTTGACCTGATTCTCACAAACAGGGAAGAATTCGTAGGGGAAGCAAAAGTGAATGAGAACCTGGGAGGCAGTGACCATGAGATGGTTGAGTTCAGATCCTGACACAAGGAAGAAAGGAGAGCAGCAGATTACGGACCCTGGACTTCAGAAAAGCAGAGTTTGACTCTTTCAGGAAACTGATGGGCAGGATCTCCTGGGAGAATAACATGAAGGGGAAAGGAGTCCAGGAGAGCTGGCTGTATTTTAAATAATCCTTATTGTGGTTGTAGGAATAAACCATCCCAATGTGTAGAAAGAATAGTAAATATGGCAGGTGACCAGCTTGGCTTAACAGGGAAATCCTTGCTGATCTTAAACACAAAAAAGAAGCTTACAAGAAGTGGAAGATTGGACAAATGACCAGGGAGGAGTATAAAAATATTGCTCAGGCATGCAGGAGTGATATCAGGAAGACTAAATCACACTTGGAGTTGCAGCTCGGAAGAGATGTTAAGAGTAACAAGAAGGGTTTCTTCAGGTATGTTAGCAACAAGAAGGTCAAGGAAAGTGTGGGCCCCTTACTGAATGGGGAAGGCAGCCTAGTGACAGAGGATGTGGAAAAAGCTAATATACTCAATGCTTTTTTTGCCTCTGTCTTCACAAATAAGGTCAGCTCCCAGACTACTGCACTGGGCAGCACAGAATGGGAAGGAGGTGACCAGCCCTCTGTGGAGAAAGAAGTGGTTCAAGACTGTTTAGAAAAGCTGGATGAGCACAAGTCCATAGGTCTGGATGCGCTGCATTCTAGGGTGCTAAAAGAGTTGCTGGATGTGACTGCAGAGCCATTGGCCATTATCTTTGAAAACTGATGGCGATCAGGGGAGGTCCCAGATGACTGGAAAAAGGCTAATGTTGTGCCCATCATTAAAAAAAAGAAGAAGGAGGATATGGGGAACTACAGGCCAGTCAGCCTCACCTCAGTCCCTGGAAAAATCATGGAGCAAATCTCAATCTATTCTGAAGAATTTAGAAGAGAGGAAATTGATCAGGAATAATCAGCATGGATTCACCAAGGGCAAGCCATGCCTGACTAACCTAATGGCTTTCTATGACAAAATAACTGGCTCTGTGAATGAGGGGAAAGTTTGGACATGTTATTCCTTGACTTTAGCAAAGCTTTTGATACGGTCTCCCACAGTATTCTTGCTAGCAAGTTAAAAAAGTATGGATTGGGTGAATGGACTATAAGATGGATAGAAAGCTGGCTAGATTGTCGGGCTCAACGGGTAGTGATAAATGGCTCCATGTCTGGTTGGCAGCAGGTATCAAGTAGAGTGCCCCAAGGGTCGGTCCTGGGGCCATAGAATCATAGAATCATAGAATTTAAGATCAGAAGGGACCATTATGATCATCTAGTCTGACCTCCTGCAAGATGCAGGCCACATAAGCCGATCCACACACTCCTGAAATAATTCTCTCCCTTGACTCTGCTGTTGAATGCTCCAAATCATGATTTAAAGACATCAAGTAGCAGATAATCCACCAGCAAGCGACCCCTGCCCCATGCTTCGGAGGAAGGTGAAAAACCTCCAGGGCCACTGCCAATCTACCCTGGAGGAAAATTCCTTCCCGACCCCAAATATGGCGATCAGCTGAACCCCGAGCATGCGGGCAAGACTCTCCAGCCAGACCCTCTGGAAAAAGGCTAACAATATCCTATCATTGACCCTTTGTACTAATTACCAGTGTGGCACGTTATTGACCTATTGACTAAACCCGTTATCCTATCATACCATCCCCTCCATAAACTTATCTAGCTTAATCTTAAAGTCATGGAGGTCCTTCGCCCCCACTGTTTCCCTCGGTAGGCTGTTCCAGAATTGCACTCCTCTGATGGTTAGAAACCTTCGTCTAATTTCAAGCCTAAATTTCCTGACTGACAATTTATATCCGTTTGTCCTCGTGTCCACATTAGCACTGAGCTGAAATAATTCCTCTCCTTCCCTGGTATTTATCCCTCTGATATATTTAAAGAGTGCAATCAGATCTCCTCTTATCCTTCTTTTAGTTAAGGAAAACAAACCGAGCTCCTCAACTCTCCTTTCATACGACAGGCTTTCCATTCCTCGGATCATTCTAGTGGCCCTTCTTTGTACCCGTTCCAGTTTGAATTCATCCTCCTTAAACATGGGAGACCAAAACTGCACACAATACTCCAAATGAGGTCTCACCAACGCCTTATATAACGGGATTAGCACCTCTTTATCTCTACTAGAAATACCTCGCCTAATGCATCCCAAGACCGCATTAGCTTTTTTAACGGCCACATCACATTGCCTACTCATAGTCATCCTACGACCAACCAGGACTCCTTCTCCTTCTCCTCCTCCGTTACTTCCAACTGGTGCGTCCCCAGCTTATAACTAAATTTCTTGTTAGTCATCCCTAAATGCATAACCTTACACTTCTCACTACTGAATTTCATCCTGTTAATAATACTCCAGTTTACAAGGTCATCCAAATCTCCCTGGAGGATATCCCAATCCGTTTCCGAATTGGCAATACCTCCCAACTTGGTGTCATCCGCAAACTTTATCAGCCCACTCCTACTTTTGGTTCCGAGGTCAGCGTTAAATAGATTGAATAAGATCAGACCCAAAACCGAACCTTGAGGAACTCCACTGGTAACCCCCCTCCAACCCGACAGATCACCCTTCAATACGACCCTCTGTAGGCTCCCCTTTAACCAGCTCCTTATCCACCTCTGGATTTTCATTTCGATCCCCATCTTTTCCAATTTAACCAGTAATTCCTCATGCGGTACCGTATCAAACGCCTTACTGAAATCAAGATATATTAGATCCACCATATTTCCCTTGTCTAAAAAATCTGTTACTTTCTCAAAGAAGGAGATCAGGTTGGTTTGGCACGATCTACCTTTCGTAAAACCATGCTGTAATTTGTCCCAGTTGCCATTGGCCTCAAGGTCCGAAACCACTTTCTCCTTTAAAAATTTTTCCATGACTTTGCATACTACAAATGTTAAACTAACAGGCCTGTAGTTACCCGGGTCACTTTTTTTCCCCTTCTTGAATATAGGAACTATATTAGCTAATCTCCAGTCAAACGGTACAACCCCCGAGTTTAGAGATTCATTAAAAATCATCGCTAACGGGCTTGCAATTTCACTTGCCAATTCCCTTAATATTCTAGGATGAAGATTATCCAGGCCCCCCGATTTATTTCCGTTAAGCTGTTCAAGTTTGGCTTCTACCTCAGATACCGTAAAGTCTACCCCCATATCTTCATTCCCATCAGTCCCTCTACCACTATTCCTTAGCCCTTCATTAGCCTCATTAAAGACTGAGGCAAAATATTCGTTCAGATATTGTGCCATGCCAAGATTATCCCTAATCTCCACTCCGTTTAAAGTTTTAAGCGGTCCCACTTCTTCCTTCTTGGTTTTCTTCCTATTTATATGGCTAAAAAACCTTTTGCTATTGGTTTTAATCCCCTTCGCTAGGTCCATCTCCACCCGGCTCTTTGCCTTTCTCACTGCTTCCCTACACCCTCTGACCTCAATAAGGTAGGTTTCTTTGCTGATCCCTCCCATTTTCCACTCCTTGTACGCTTTCTGTTTTTTCTTAATCACCCCTCTGAGACGCTTGCTCATCCAGCTCGGTCTAAAACTGCTACCTACGAACCGTTTTCCCTTACTCGGGATACATGCCTCTGACAGCTCCTGCAACTTCAACCTGAAGTAACCCCAGGCGTCTTCCGCCTTTAGATCCCTAAATATGTTAGTCCAATCCACTTCCCTAACTAGTCGCCTTAATTTAGTAAAGTTAGCCCTTTTGAAATCGTAAACCTTAGTCTCAGATGCAATTTTGTTTATCCTTCCATTTATTTTGAACCGAATTAGCTCATGATCACTCGAGCCAAGGTTGTCCCCTACAACTATTTCCTCAACAAGGTCCTCGTTACTCACCAAAATCAGATCTAAAATGGCATCCCCCCTCGTCGGTTCAGCGACTACTTAATGAAGGAATTCATCAGTTATCACGTCTAGGAAAAGCTGAGCCCTATTATTATTACTAGCATTTGTTTCCCAATCTATATCCGCGAAGTTAAAGTCTCCCATGATCATACAGTTCCTATTAGTATTTACCTCCTTAAAAACATTAAAGAGCTCTCTATACATATCCAGGCTAGATCCCGGCGGTCTATAGCACACCCCAATCACTATCCCAGGGGACGCTCTAGTAGTTTTCTTCCCCAATGTGACCATTGCCCAAACAGACTCTGTATTATCCATTGCATTGCTAGTTATTTCGTTACATTTCACCTCATTAGTGACATACAATGCTACTCCGCCACCTTTACCTTTGTATCGGTCTTTCCTAAACAGCACATACCCTTCCATACCTGTACTCCAGTCATGGCTACCATTCCACCATGTTTCGGTTATTCCTACGATATCCGGTTTCCATTCTCGGACCAGGAGCTCTAGTTCCTCCATTTTGTTACCTAAGCTTCTCGCATTGGTGAACAAACATCCTAATTTCTGCTGTTTGGCTCCTCTCACCCTTTTCACCCAACTTGGTAGGGACACAGTAGTACCAGTATGTTCAATAACTGGGCCAGTTTTGTTCAATATCTTCACTAATGATCTGAAGGATGATGTGGATTGCACCCTCAGCAAGTTTGCAGATTACACTAAACTGGGAGGAGTGGTAGATATGCTGGAGGGTACAGAGGGACCTAGACAAATTAGAGTATTGGGACAAAAGAAATCTGATCAGGTTCAACTAAGGACAAGTACAGAGTCCTGCATTTAGGATGGAAGAATCCCATGCACTTCTACAGACTAGGGACCAAATGGCTAGGCAGCAGTTCTGCAGAAAAGGACCTAGGGGATACAGTGGATGAGAAGCTGAATATGAGTGACCTGTGTGTCCTTGTTGCCAAGAAGGATAATGGCATTTTGGGCTGTATAAGTAGGAACATTGCCAGCAGATCTAGGGACGTGAGCATTCCCCTCTATTTGGCATTGGTGAGGCCTCATCTGGAGTTCTGTGTCCAGTTTTGGGCCCCACACTACAAGAAGGATGTGGAAAAATTGGAAAGAGTTCAATGGAGGGCAAAAAAATGATTAGGAGGTGGAGCACATGACTTATGAGGAGAGGCTGAGGAGACTGGGATTATTTAGTCTGCAGAAGAGAAAAATGAGGGGGAATTTGATAGCTGCTTTCAACTACCTGATGGGGGATTCCAAAGAGGATGGAGCTCGGCCGTTCTCAGTGGTGGCAGATGACGGAACAAGAAGCAATGGTCTCAAGTTGCAGTGAGGGTGGTCTAGGTTGGATATTAGGAAACAGTATTTCACTAGGAGGGTTGGTGAAGCACTGGAATGGGTTACCTAGGGAGGTGGTGGAATCTCCTTCCTTAGAGGTTTTTAAGGTCAGGCTTGACAAAGCCCTTGATGGGGTGATTTAGTTGGGGGTTGCTCATGCTTGAGCAGGGGGTTGTACTAGATGACCTCCTGAGGTCCTTTCCAACCCTGATATTCTATGATTTTATGATTCCCTAATAGGATTGAGAGACTCAGGAGTTGGCCGAAGGGTCTGTGAAGAAAAATTCTTTTTTTTAGTGTACCTAGAGTGGAGAAATTGGAGAACAACCAGTCCTCTGGCC
>ML128284.1:1500-12464 GCA_003846335.1 Cuora mccordi
GCGGTGCCTGCAGCAGTGTGAGGTCACTTGTGGCGGGGTGATGGGATGGAGTAGTTGCCTGCAGCAGTTTGAGGTCACTAGGAGGTGGGGTGATGGGATGGGGGTGGTGCCTGCAGCAGTGTGTGGTCACAGGGGGCAGGGTGATGGGATGTGGGCGGTGCCTGCAGCAGTGTGAGGTCACTAAGAGGCGGGGTGATGGGATGTGGGCGGTGCCTGCAGCAGTGTGAGGTCACGAGGAGGCGGGGTGATGGGATGGGGGCGGTGCATGAGGCAGTGTGAGGTCACAGGGGGCCGGGTGATGGGATGGGGCGGTACCCGCAGCAGTGTGAGGTCACTGGGGGGGAGAGTGATGGGATGGGGGCGGTGCCTGCAGCAGTGTGAGGTCACTGGGGGTGGGGTGATGGGATGGGGTCAGTGCCTGCAGCAGTGTGAGGTCACAGGGGGTAGGTGATGGGATGGGGGCAGTACCTGCAGCAGCATGATGTCATTGTTAAGGGTCTCTCTGTTGAATTTCTGGTGTGGGATTCGGCGGCGGACGGAGATTTTCTGTTGACTCTGTTCCTGTTGTGTAATGTTATGGGCTCCCAGGTACACAGTGATCCTGCTGTAAAAGCCAAGAGCAATACACGGGCGTTGGGGCAGGAGTGCACTAAGGTGGGGGATGGGCACATGGTGTGACATACGTACTGATCTTGTGGGGACAGGGCAGTAATCTCAGACTCCTTCTTCTCCTTGTCCCCAGGGTTTCAGCTCCCCTCCAGCCAGGTCACCCCTCCCAGCTAGATCCAGATGGGTCTATGCCCAGATCCCCCCCACCCCAGTGCCCTGCAGAGCTGTTCTGGGGCTGTGAATCCCTCCCTGTCCTATCTGGGCAATGGGCCAGACCCCAGCTGGGTTACCCAGTTTTGGATCTGGACCATGGTTTTCAGAGGCCCCTATAGACACGTCAACGCCCCCTGAGCAGATCAGACCCATTGGGCTCTGCTCTCCTGGCCTGTCCTGCTAACTGCTCCTTCCCAGCAACCCACGATGACACCAGAGCTCCCAGCACCCCCATCACCTGCTAGCACCCAACCTTCCCCAACATCCCCAGCCCAGAGACGCTCACTCTCCATTGCAGTGAGCGGCCGTCAGCACGAAATTCTCTGACACCAGGAACCCTCCACAGGAAGTGGTCTTCTCTTCCCATTGTATTTCCAGATAGGCCATGTACGGTCTGGAGTGCGGCCGGGCTTCCTGTCCGCCGATGATCTCTCCTGGGGGGAGAACAGGTTCATATAAAGAGACTCATCGTCTCCCTGGCCTGGGCCTGGATCAATCTCCCCATCCCAAAGGGGAGTCTCCACAACCTCAACCCATCCCCTCTGATGCTCTCCTTGGGGGATCCCTGTCCCTGGATCCCTGCCCCCTCCTCAGCTCTCCCCCAGACTAGACTCCCCACGGGTCTGGAGGTTAAATCTAAAGCTCTGACCTTGCTAGGAGGAGAATCAGTGCCAAAGGCATCGGGAGTGCGTCACTAATCGTACTGCCTTATGGTAATGGCTTTGGGGGTCAGCATCAGCCACTGACACATCCCCTGCTGATGTTTCACCTTTTCCACCTACCCCCAGTGACAAGCCAGGGCTGGTCCAAAGCTGCCCCTCCAAACTGTTTTTGTACAGAAAATTGGATTTTCTAGACAATGGAAAGTTCCCAGAAGGCATCTCCTCTCCTCAAACATTTTGGCTTCTTTTTTTTTTTTTGAAAACTGATTATTTTTCCCCAGTTTTTGACAATTTTCAGCTGAAAATTTGTAAGTTTTGAGTCACCAAAACAATTTTAACTATGGTCACACTACAGACTAAGATGGAGTGGTGAGGTATGCAAGGGAAACGTGCTGCCCCCCATCTGTTTAGCCCTGCTACCTTCGCTCTCCTTCAGCCATTACTGCTTTCGGTTCTGCAAATGTTACCCAGATTGCCAGGCTCTGTGGTAACGTTGTGCACACCTGGCCCGCAAATTTGAACTAAACACTGATCCCTAAAGAAGCATTGGGAGGAGAAACTTGGCCAATTATTTTCTGCTGACCAAGTGGAAAGAAATCATAGCCAGTGCTCTGACCCGCTCCTTGGAGCTACATTTAAGATTAATTCCACAGGAATTGTATGGAGGAGGCATTGGACCCCTCTTCAATGTTCAATGCAGGTGCTGCTTAGTCAGCTGTGACGAGCTAACCCCTCATGCTCATAGATCGGTGGGCTTTGGGCAGAACTGAAGGGGACAGTGTTTTTTTTTCTCCTATCAAATAATATTAAACATGTACCACCAAAACAGAAATCCCAAAAGCAACCATCAGTCGAAGATCAGAGCATAGACATCCCAAGCTTGGCTACCATGGAAAGAGCTATAGACTGTTACAGAACTTCCCAAGCACAGTTGTTAGAGGTATGAGATGCTCTCCTGGAAGTATCTGATCATCCTGTCAAATGCACGGACCCACCTCATCCCCCCACTTCCCTACCCACTTTCACTCCCTGTATCTATTTCTCTCATTTGAATTTTGCTTCTAGCCTTTATCTTACTTTAATAATTTTTCTTTTAACTAGCTGGATTTTTATAATGCATATTTGGTTTGTAAATGGTGGACTACATAAGGGATTGATATTCTGACCATTCATATTACAGATAACGAAATGTTTCAAGCCTAGCTAAGGTGAGGTAGCAAGTACTTAATATCTTATGAGGTGTTTATGCATTATGAGAAGTTTATGTATATTTTCTGCTTGTTTTCTCACTCTCTATGTATCTTTTAAAAATTAATAAAAATTTACTAGAAAAACAAATTACTGGGGGGGGGGGTTTCAACAAAAAGTCAAAATTTCCCAGGGAAAAACTTTTCCGACCAACTCTGAAACGTCTCCGCCCAGGTGGATGAAGTCAAAGCTAGACAATCGGAGTAAAGACATCAGGGTGGAGGGGACAGAACGGGGGAAAGAGCTGGTGAAGTTGAAGGACAATGTAGGTAGAAGAACAAAAGGGGATAAAAGGGGGCAGAGGTAGATGGAGGTGGAAGTGAGAAGTTCTCTAACCATCAGAGGGATGTAGGAATTAGGAATTGCCAGACTGCATGGTTTGTTTTTAACCCTGTGCCAATGCACGTCTTGAGGCACTTGTATGGATTGCAGGCTGGCTCTCTGTGGTTAACTGGCCCCTGGGAAGCTTCCGACGCTTTCGCCAGGTATAAATCAATATCAGGGCAGCCACAGGCAGAGCTGAACCAGTTGAATTACAGATGTAGTTTAAAATCAGGTTAATTGAAGCAACACAAGTCTGTGTGCAGCTCACACCTGAATGTTTTAACACACGACTCATAGATACTCGTTTGGGGTCCATATGAACGAGGCTGTTTTGACAGTCTGTCACTGTTATTCGCATATGGTGCCACCAACCCAGATGATAGCCCTGTTGTGCCGGGTGCTGCACAGACCCTCCGGGAAAGTCAGTCCCTTCCCTAAAGGGCTTCAATTTAAAATGACATCACACACAAAGGAAGAAAGAGCTAGAACCCAGGAATCCTGACTGCCTCGCCCCGACCTCCACTCTAATCACTAGACCCTACTCCCAAGTGGGGAGTAGAACCCAGGAGTCTTGGCTCCTAGCACCTACTAAAGATACCCCTGTGTCTCTCCTGCTCTCAAGCTCTCTGTGTATCTCTCGGGGGCTTTATCTCAGCACTAGCTCCACCACCTGACTCCTTCATCCCCACCTCCAAACTCTTCCCTAGCCAAGTCCTGGGAGCCAGCAATCACCCTAGGAGACGCATCTTACTCTGGGGAGGATCCTGAATTTGCAAACAGCCAAGAGAGCTCCTGGCTCCACTCCCCAGGATCCTTGACCTCCAACACTCACCAGCCCCAGCCCCGGGGGGCAGGAGAAAAGCCACGGGCAGCAGGATCAGGATCAGCATCGTTACCGTCTGGAAAAAGTGACAGTGCTCGTGCCTCAGCCCTGGGGGATTTATAGAGTCAGCAGGAAACCACAGATCACACACTCTCTCCCCTCGTGAGGAGCTAGGACCACGCAGGCACCCTCAGAAACCTCAGCATTATTCCACTGACACATGGGGGCACGAGGGAGGGAGCTGGTGGCTGCTGAACAACCTCTCTTTGGAGGAAGGAGCTCAGGGGAAAATCCCTCTGGGACGAGGCATCTCTCACCCCGTCCCAGAACATCTGGGAGCAGGAGTCCCTGGGCCCTGCCTGGAGCCCAGCACATCTGGAACCAGGCTTATCTGGAGCTCGCCCATCTCCTCTGCTCCAGCAGCTCATCTTTGTGGGGAGTGTGGCTGATGCTGAGTCACGGCTGGCTTGGCTCAGCTCCCCGCTTCCTGTCCAGTGTGCGTCTCAGAGCAATAAGAAGGGGATGGGGTCCCTCCTGTGACTTCCTGTAGCCCAGCCACAGAGCCCACGGCAGAAATTCTTCCAGAGGCTGGGGACCATGTAGACCACCCAGTGGTGGACGTGGGGGAGCACTGATACCATGGTGATAGGCGATGGGGAAGGCCCTAAAACGATGGTGCTGGAGCCATGTTCCTCTAGGCCTGCCCCATGGCTGGCATGGTTGAGTAAAGAGCAAACGTCCCCACACACGAGGGATGACCACTTGAAAATGTGACCCTGGCTGTCCAGACGTTTGAACATGCTATAATTCTGGGCCCCAGAAAGTGGCTTAAAATTGCACTGAGGACCCAGCCCCATTTTTCCATCAAGCTCCGAACTCTCCTGAATTACCTTGGTGTGTTTCGTGAAGCCCCAGCATCAGGAGGCATGGGATCACCTGCAAATGTTGGCTTCTATTGTGGTAAATTGGATGTTTTGAGCCCATGAAGTGGTGGAGAAGAGCTTGAAGACATGACCCCTAAATGCATAAAGCCCCCTGGTCTTCTCCTCATCCGTCCCACTCCCTCAGGGTGCCCTAATACGACAGCAGCCACAGAGCATGAGAACCCCTTATCCATTCCCAGATGACGTCTTCCCATCCCCCAGGAGCGGCATCTTCATGGCCTGTCTGAGGAGGGGGCAGCTCTTCTGCCTGGGCCCAGGGGGGTTACAGCCCCAGCTGGGTGGGGACAGGAAAGCTCAGGGTCAGGTTCCCAGTGCGCAGGTGGGTGCTAGGCTGTCCTGGTCCATGTACACCCAGCCACATGGCAGGGAGAAGGGACGGGCCCCCAACATTAGCAGACACTCAGCACCTTGGGCTCTGCACAGCTGGGGCTGTGTCCAGTCTGGTCCGTCCTATGGGATCAATTGATTCAGCCTCTGAAACTGGCTGCAGTGGGGGGGGGGTTGTGGTATTGACGAACCCCCAGTGTCCAGGGCCTGGATGGTAAAACCCTCCCATCTGTAGCAGGCTGTCATCCCTGAGGCCTGACTGACAAGCTGGGCATCTGAGCAGGGACATCTCCCCATCCCCCTGGCAGTGAAAGGTGCATCCCCCCACACGGCTGTGTCACCAACGGAAACAGTTCTCAGAGTCAGACATTGGGGAGCACAAACTGAGCTCTCTGAGGGTCTGAGTCCAGGACTGGGATGGTGGGTCTGCAGGTCGGGATTGAGGGTCACCGGCAGAGATGACCCAGGCCTGCCCATAGTGGGGACCCAGAATGAGGGCAGCCGGTTTCAGCCGTGCTATCCAGCATGCTCAGTCCATGTGAGCATGGTCAGTATAAGCTAAGTAACAATGGGGGGGGGGCGGGGGGCAACTATAGATGCATACCGCCCACCCCCCACTGCACTGCCTCTGGCCTGCACCAGTGAGACTATTAAATGTCTATATCTTTCTCTGCAGATTTGTTATTTCTCCACTCCCCATGGGCTAAGAAATTTCTTTCTTCTCCTGGTTCTTAGAAAACTTTCAAGACTAGCTTTGTTTTCTCAGTGTAATGTTTCATTTCTCCCTGGCCCCTGGCTAGCTGGTCTCCAGATAATGGGCAACAGAGGGGAACAAAGCTCAGGGGATTTCATCTCAGAAGCCATTTCATAGAGTAGAATGATATAAATATCATCCTGGACGGGACATCGAAAGGTCACCTGGTCCATCCTCTTCTTGTGAGGCAGGACCATGTCAACTTAAACTATATCTGACAGGTTTTTGTCTAATCTGGCCTTAAAAACCTTCAGTGACAGGGTTTCCACATCCTCCCTTGGGATCCTATTCCAGAGATTAACTCCATTTAGGGTTAGAAAGTTTTTTCCAATGACTAACCACAATCTTCCTTGCGGCAGATGAAGCCCATTACTTGTTTTCCTACCGTCAGTGGACATGGAGAACAATTGACTCCCATACTTTTTAGAACAGCCCTTAACATATTGGAAGATTGTTCTCAGGTTCCCCCTTAGCCTCCTCTTCTCTAGACTAAACATACCCTGTTTTTTTCACCTTTCCTCCTAGGTCAGGTTTTCTAAACCTTAACTATTTTTGTGGCTGTTCTCAGGAAACTCTGCAGTTTTTCTACATCTCTCCTAAAGTATTGCACCCAGAACTGGACACAGTAGAATCATAGAATCACAGAATATCAGGGTTGGAAGAGAACTCAGGAGGTCATCTAGTCCAACCCCCTGCTCAAAGAAGGATCAACACCAACTAAATAATCCCAGTCAGGGTTTTGACAAGCCAGGCCTTAAAAACCTCCAAAGAAGGAGATTTCACCACCTTCCTAGGTTATCCATTCCACTGTTTCACCACCCTCCTAATGAAATAGTGTTTCTTAATTTCCAACCTAGACCTCCCCCACTGCAACTTGAGACCACTACTACTTGTTTTGGAATCTGCCACCACTGAGAACAGTTGAGCTCCATCATCTTTGGAACCCCACTTCAGGTAGCTGAAAGCAGCTATCAAATCCCCCCTCACTCTTCTCTTCTGAAGACTAAATAAGCCCAGTTCCCTCAGTCTCACCTCATAAGTGCCCCAGCCCCCTAATCATTTTTGTACCCCCTGCTGGACTCTCTCCAGTTTGTCCACATCCTTTCTGTAGTGTGCGGCACAAAACTGGACACAATGTTCCAGATGTGGCCTCACCAAGGCCAAATAGAGGGGAATAATCACTTCCCTCGATCTTCTGGCAAAGCTCCTACTAAGACAGTCCAATATGGCATTAGACTTCTTGGCAACAAGGACACACTGTTGACTCATATCCAGCTTTTCAGCTACTGTAATCCCCAGGTCCTTTTCTGCAGAACTGCCGCTTAGTCAGATGGTCCCCAGCCTGAAACGGTAATGGGATTTTTCCATCCTAAGTGCAGGACTCTGCACTTGTCCTTGTTGAACCTCATCAGATTTCTTTTGGCCCAAACCTCTAATTTGTCTAGATCACTCTGGACTCTATCTCTTCCAATGTATGTACCTCTCCCCAAAGCTTAGTGTCATCCAAGAACTTGCTGAGGGTGCAATCCATCCCATCATCCAGATCATTAATGAAGATGTTGAACAAAACCGGCGCCAGGACCAAACCCTGGGGCACTCAACTTGATGCCGGCTGCCAACTAGACATTGAGCCGTTGATCACTACCTGTTGAGCCCAACGATCTGGCTACCTTACAGTCCATTTATCCAATCCATACTTCTTTAACTTGCTGGCAAGAATAATGTTGAAGACCGATTCAAAATCTTTGCTAAAGTCAAGATATATCACGTCCACTGCTTTCCCCATATCCACAGAGCCAGTTATCTCATCATAGAAGGCATGACTTGGCCTTGGTGAATCCATGTAGAGTGTTCCTGATCACCTTCCTCTCCTCCAAGTGCTTCAAAATGGATTCCTTGAGGATCTGCTGCATGATTTTTCCAGGGACCGAGGTGAGGCTGTAGTTTTCCGGATTCTCCTTCTTCCCTTTTTAAAAGATGGGCACTATATTTGCCTTTTTCCAGTCATCCAGGGCATCCGCCAATTGCCATGAGTTTTCAAAGATAATGGCCAATGGCTCTGCAATCACATCAGCCAACTCCCTCACCACCCTTGCATGCATTGCATCCGGCCCCATGGACTTGTGCCTGTCCAGCTTTTCTAAATAGTCCTTAACCTGTTCTTTCACCACTGAGGGCTGCTCACCTCCACCCCATACTGTGCTGCCCAGTGCAGCAGTCTGGGAGCTGACCTTGTCTGTGAAGACCGAGACCAAAAAAAAACATTGAGTACTTCAGGTTTCTCTAGATCATCTGTCACTAGGTTGCCTCCCCCATCCAGTAAGGGTCACACACTTTCCCTGAGCTTCTTCTTCTTGCTAACATACCTGTAGAAACCCTTCTTCTTACCCTTCACATCGCTTGCAAGATGCAACTCCAGTTGTGCTTTGGCCTTCCTGATTACACCCCTGCATGTTCGAGCAAAACTTTTATACTCCTCCCTAGTCATCTGTCCCAGTTTCCACTTCTTGTAAGCTTCCTTTTGGTGCTTAAACTCATAGAAGATTTCTCTGTTATGCCAAGCTGGTCGCCTGCCATATTTGCTACTCTTTCTGCACATCGGGATGTACTCACCAGTGCCAAGTAGAGTGGGACAATTACCTCCATGTCTTACACAGGACACTCCTATTAATACACCCCAGAATGATACTAACTTTTTCCCGAACCACTTCACACTGCTGACTCATATTCAATGTGTGATCCACTAGAGCCCCCAGATCCTTTTCAGCAGTACTAGCACCTAGCCAGAGATTCCCCATTTTGTAGCTCTGCATTTGATTTTTCCTTCCTAACTGTAGCACTTTGCATTTGTCCTTATTGAATTTATTCTTATTGATTCCAGACCAATTCACTAATTAGTCAACTTTGTTTCAATATCTAGTCCTGTACTCAAAAGTCTTTGTAGTCCCTCTCAACCTGATGTCATCTGCAAATATTATATTTATATTCTCCACTCCATAATCTAAGCCATTAATGAAAATATTGCATAGTACGTGACTCAGGGCTGACCCCTGCAGGACCCCACTAGAATCATTCTCCCAGTTTGACACACAACCATTGAGAGGTTTTGAGCACAGTCTTTTGAACATTTCTCCCAGCACCTTATAGTAATTCCCTTAGTTTATCCATGAGAATGTTTGGTGACATTGTGTCAAAAGCCTGACTAAAATCATGATATATCATGTCTACAGTGTCCCTCCATCTACCATGCCAGTTAAAGAAGGACATTAGGTTGATTTGGCATGATTTGCTCTTGACCAATCCGTGTTGGTTATTCCTTGTAAACCTATTATCCTCTAAATGATTGTTTAATAATTTGATCCAGTATCTTTAAAGTTAGGCTGACTGGTCTACAATTCCCTGCATTCTCCTTGTTCCTCTTTTGAAAGATAAGTACTACTTTTTCCCTTCTTCAGCCCTCTGGGATCTCTCACCTGTCCCTTGCTAGGTCCTTGTGAGGTGAAACTCATTTTGGGCCCTAGCCTTTCCGATTTTGGTCCTACATGCTAGTCCTAGTCTTTTGGACTCCGCCTTAGTAATTTTTTCAAATTTCCCCTTTATGGATTTTCACGACATTAAAGAGTTTCTGTTGGAGCCATATTGGCCTCTTACTATTCTTCCTGTCTTTGCTTTCAACAGGGATAGTTTTTAGTTGTGCCTTTAATATTGCCCCTTTCAGAAACTGCCAATTCTCCTGAATTACTTTAGCCCTGAGATATTCTTCACATGGGACCTCACCTATACTTTTCTCATCTGGTTAGTCTGGTTTTTGAAGTCCATTGTTCTGATTCTGATGCTCTCATTCCTTTCGTTAGGATCAGGAATTCTATCATTTGAAGGTTGCTTTAGCCTAAATTGCCTTTCACCTTCAGATTCACAACCAATTCCTCCCTGCTTTCCAGATTCAAGTCTAAAATGCCCCTCCCTCTCCGTTTTTCCTCCACCTTCTGAAACAAAATGTCGTCCCCAAGACATTCCAGGCACTTATGGGAAATCTTAGGTCTTATTGTATTACTTTTCCAGAAGATGTTTGGGTAGTTAAAGTCCCCTTCCCTTCCCGCCATCTGCCCTCTTTACTTGTTAATTTCACTGGCTGGCTCGTATCCTCTGGAATCAACACAGAGTTTTATGGAATCCCGTCCCTGTGAGTGTTTCCTTGTCTCCCGGATCCCTGTCACCCAGGGCAGGGGAGCCCCAGTCACTGGCAGTCTGAGCTGCCTGTCCAACCAGGGCAGTTAGTTAAACAAATCACTAGGATCCAGCCACTCTCAATGCATTTCCTTCTGCTGTCAGTGGTGATGGGAAATGCGAGATGGGACCTTTCCTCTCTGGAGGGCACCAGCTCCAATCCCGCCCCAGGTCTGGACTGCGTGAACTGGTCTGTAGATGATGCGAATTGTAAAATTAAAGAAATTAGTGGTAATTTTTTAGTGGTAATTTGTGTATGAATCGTTTTTTAAATACCATCATTACATTGGGATACGAGCTGCAGTGACTCAGTTTAACCCAGGAACATTTAGGTTTCGTAGCAGCGTTGGTGAACAACGTGACAGAGGCAGCGGAACCAGATAGAGCGTTAGATGAAATCATCAAACTGACGGATACATGTTAGATAAAAGTTAGAGTGTGATCTGGGAACATAACAGGGCATATTGTACAAATAAAATGAAGATGCTTGTTGTCAATAAAATGTCCATTTACAATCTCGGTGTGACGTGTGTTTTTATGGAGCTCAAGCGTCGGGGTGGTTGTCAAAAGAGAAGTAGGTTGAACCCGTGCTATACTTGTAGTTAGGTTATAGTTTTTCAACGACAAGGAATATATGGACGGCCTGTTCCTCTAACAAAGGCCCCTGGCTACTTGTGCATGAGAGAGAGACAGTTGGGGTATCTGGGCCATTGCAAAGTAGCTCCAGAAAGCCTCTTAACCCACACCATCTTCTGCTTCGGCTGTGCCTTTTCATTTCCCTGCAGGCCCTCTGCATTAGGACTTTAGGGATCATGACACCTCTGTTTTCAGCA
>ML128285.1:0-23984 GCA_003846335.1 Cuora mccordi
TATTCACCCACGAAAGCTCATGCTCCAAAACGTCTGTTAGTCTAGAAGGTGCCACAGGACTCTTTGCTGCTTTTACAGATCCAGGCTAACACGGCTCCCCCTCTGATAATTTATAATTCACTTGCCGGAGTTTGTGCTTCTTCCTATTTTCCTCATTAGGGTTTGTCTTACAAATTTTAAAGAATGCCTTTTGCCTCTAATAGCCTCCATTATTCTGCTGTTTAGCCAGGGTGGCATTTTTTTGGTCCTCCTCCTGTCTTCTTTTATTTGGGGTACACATTTAGCCCCGGTCTACACTACAGACTTATGACAGTATAACTATGTTGTCCAGGGGTGGGAAAAATCCACCGAGTGATACAATTATACCGACCTAAACACTGGGCGTAGACAGCGTTATGTTGCTGGGGAGGCTTCTCCTGTCGACACAGCTACTGCCTGTTGGGGAGGTGGATTATCTATGCTGATGGGAGAAGCCCTCCCATCAGTTTAGGTAGCATCTTCACTGCAGCGCTGTTAAGTGTAGACAAGCCCTGCTGCTAGGAGGCATTTCACCCCAGTGACAGCTCTGTGCAATTTCCATTCAACAAGCGCCCTCATGCTTGTGTGGTTCCCCTTTGTGAAGTGAAATGTGACTGTTGTGGGCTGGTTTGGTATTATGTCCCCTCCAGGGATGCTAAATGTCATTACCCTGTGGTCACTGTTACCAGGCAGTTCAGCTCCCTTGACCTCCTGGGGCAGATCCTGTGCTCCACTGGGGACTAAATCAGGAATTGCCTCTCCCCTTGCGGGTGCCAGGCCCAGCTGCTCCAAGCAGCCATCACTGATGGGGTCTAGAAATCATCTCTTTGCATCATACCCTGAGGTGACAGTTAGTCCCTCTGCTCCAATCGCTCTTTAAATTATTTATTCACACAAGAGACTGAGACACCCCCGACCCCACACACCTCAGACTATCCCCTAGCTCAGTATTAGCAGCTGCTTCTAAGAGTGGGAGACCCCTGTTCAAAACCTCTCTCCCCTGCGGGCAAAAGGGGGACTTGAAATGGGGTCTCCCACTTTCCAGGTGAGTGCCCCAACCCCTGGGTTTGCTCCTCCCTGCTATTTTGTAGGAGTTCACCTGTGGGACCCAAGCTGGTAAGTGGCCTTTGAACATGCTGACTGGCTCAGGGCCTGCAGGCGCATTAGATGGAGGAACGCTTGTCTGCTGCTGGCTCACGCATCACACACTGGGGCTTAGGCAGCCAGCAGCAGAGGGAGGCAGGAGCACGTGGGCTGAGTGACAAAGATACAGGTACCTAGGAAACTTTTACTCTGAATATTAAGGCATGGAGTAGTTCAGTCGCCCCCAGGCTTTGTGAATCCCAGGGGGACATGGTTCTGGGATGGAGATGTCTAAAGTGGCCACTAGGCTCCTAAGTCCCTTTGTGAACCCAGCCCTAATCATATATCTGAACAAGTCCTCAGGCTCCCTGCAGTCATCTGTTACCCAGGTCACACAGCACAGGTTTCCTCTCTCCCCTGAGACTCAGACTTTGTTTTTAACGGAAAGCTGAGATGTGGGAGCTTAGGGTGGCCGCTTTCAACAAGAAAGTACCAGGTCACAAACCCCATGAGATTCAGCCTCCTCCATTCCTTGCCAGAGACCCCCTAACTCAGCTCACATTCTCAACTGATGCTCTGTCGGAAAGTTACAGAGATGAAGGACATCAGAGACAAGCATCCCATCATCCCATCAGGGTGAGGGGGAGAAAAGACTCATCTCTGGGCCCTTCCTTGCTACAGGGACCATAATGACACTGACTCTTTAATTCTGCAGCTTCTCAGTCTCAGGCTCTCCTGAAGGGAACAGCTGTGGCTCGATAGGAGACAACCAGATTCAGTCTGAGACGTGTGGTGCTGAGTTCAAATGGATCTGCCAGAAAGAAGCTACCATGATATAGACAGTGGAGCAGAGGCTCTGTATTTGCGTCTCCGTAACATGCAGTCCCCTGCATTTGGGCTCATGGGGCTGGATTGTAGTTTTAAGCAGAGCTCTAAGCTGGGGGCAGAGCAGAGGCCCGGGAGGTGCTGGGACTCAGGTGCCCCTCACTGTCACAGTTCCTTCCCCCAGTGAGAAGGACCAGGTTGAGGCCTTGGGGTGTAAGTTATAACCTCCCGCAAACCTGCAGTAAGTTACTACCCCATGCTGCTTCCCAGGGTATCCAGGGCTGGGAGGCACCTCACCACCACCTACCCTTTGCCTGAGAGAGCCTTGTCTGTGCCTGCCGGGGGTCAGCTCCCCAACTCCACTGGTCCCTCACACGCTCGCTGCTGGGCCTGCAGTCACTGCAGGGTAGCAATATGCCCACTCTGCCCTCAAGCCCTCTGAGCATCCCCCTGGTGCATTCAGCCCCTGGACACGGGCAGTAATCACACAGCTGCTGCTTCCAAGGGAACAGGAATGCCCCCCCACCCCCACCTCCCAGCTTACCAGCTCCACCTCAGCTCTCTGCTCTGCTTAACACACAGCACTGACCTATACTCATAGTGAAATCACAGATCAGTTCAACAAAGCCAAGAGTCAAGTAGAAGTGTTGGAAACAAATGGTTACATATAAAATAAAGACATATCATGTGTTCTAGAGCCTGGACTTGTTTACCAAGATACTCTCCTGCCTAACCAAGTCCTGCTCACCCAAAATCCTTGCAGAGTTTTACAGCCAGGCAGGCTGTCACCTTTCTTTCATGAGACATGCGCTGTCAGTTTGCCTCTCAGGTGAGAGATCCAGTGTGTGTCTCTGCCCACCAGGATAGACCAGACCAACCCCTTGTCTTTGTTCTTAAACAGGAGACCGCCCCCTGTTTGCAAAATCCACCAAAGAAGAAATTTACAGGATGAAACAATCTCTCAATTTGCACCTGATTCACTATGCAAATAGGCATCCAGCTACAGGTACACACAATACACAGCTGACTAGACAAGGAGAACCTCAGTTACCACCTGCCTGAAAAGAACATCTGAGGTACATCACCTCCTGGTGACCTGCCTTAACTGCAAGACCTTAAGGGCATCATTCCACTTTAATTGAGTTGCCTCATTAGCACTGGCCCCCCACTTAGTAAGATAACTCCCATCTTTTCATGTACTGTGTATGTATACACATCTGCTACTGTATTTTCCATTCCATGCATCTGATGAAGTGGGTTTTAGCCCACAAAAGCTTATACCCAAATAAATTTGTTATTCTCTAAAGGTGCCACAAGTTCTCATTTTTATTGTCAGTGTAGATACTGAGTTCCTTACCTATTATCCATATGCACATCTTGCAGTGATTATAACCACCAGTGGGCTACTGGCTCTCACATGCCACCTTTTGGTGAACTATTATGTAGCCATTAGCACCAGGGGATCCCTGTGAACTCTGCACCCCCTGTACTCTGCCAGTTGGCACCAAGGGTTCCCTGGTTTACACCTTGCCCTCAAACCCCCTTTCTGGGCAGGCTCAGCTCCTCTGTCCTGTAAGGAGGGAACTGAAGCCAAGGCCCTGCTATACAGCTGGCTGCAGTGTCTTGAGAGGGTGAGTGCCAACCTCAGGGCAGACTGCTGGGAACCAGGCACAAACCCCAACTGGCTGAGAGTTCTAGACTCAGATTTCACCAACCAACAATCTAGTGCAGAGGTTCTCAAACTGTGGTCCATAGGTCACCAGTGGTCCACGAGCTCCATTCAGGTGGTCCTCAGATAGTTCCCTCTAACATGCACGCCTGGGCAGCTGCACACAAGAAAAAGAAGGATCAGCCACCTAATTAGTAGAGCCATGCAGGTGTGGCTCCACTAATTAGGTCTCTGGACCCTGGAGAAGACGCACATGTAAGGTGAGGTGGTGGCCGGGGGGGGGGGGAGGAATATGGAGTGGGTTGAGAAGGGCGGGGGGGGGGGGGGATTTGGGATGTGCAGGGCTGTGGTGGCCAGAGAAAGAGGCAACTTTTCCCAGTTCCAGGGCTGCAGCTGCCAGGGAGAGAGAGCACCTACTTCCCAGCCCCAGCTTGGGGGCTGCTGTGGCAGGGGAGAGATACACCCACACCCACACCCCTTCCCAGCCCCAGCAGGAGATAGAGGGAGACACCCTCCCCCTTCCCAGTTCTAGCTCGGGGGCTGCTGCGGTGGAGGGAGAGAGGGCACACCCATCACATTAGAAAGGTTAAGACTAGTGATATTAAAATATGAGTTGTGTGCTTTTATTTGTAGAACAAAAAAAATGTTCATTATTAAGGGTTTTTTTTAATATAGCACTTGTATCCAAAGCGCTTTACAATAGTTAGTTAACGGTACAAACAATATTTGGAAAGATCATTAAGTGGCCCACTGAGACCCTCAGCAATTTTCAAGTGATCAGCAAAAAAAAAAAGTTTGAGAACCACTGATCTAGTGTAAATTCAGGCACTGTAACACAGACTAACCATGGAGTCCCCTTGTGTACTCTGATCTGTCTCACCACTCAGGTGAGCCTGCCTTTGTGACAGATGGTTCCTTACAGCCAGAATCACTGCCATAATCAGGTCACTCCCCGTCCAAAAAGCACTTACCCAGGTCAATTACATCTTAGATATCAAACCAAAGACAAAGTTTGTATCAAGTTTATTATAGGACAATGTATCAAAAAAGAGGATTTATTTACATATATACACACACACAACTAAACTAGAATCTTAAGTTTCACAAGGTAACAAACATCTATAGCAGTGATGCTCAGTGATTCAGAAGCCAAATTAGCAACCAACATTACCCAAAAGAGCCACGGTAGCATGAATCCATTGTTTCATTCACTATAGTACTATCCATATTTAAACAGGGACGCCAAGCAGCACAGAGATCAATATAGTTATTTCTTGTTCTGGGTTTGTGTTCCACCCTCTCCCTTGTGCTCTGGGCTGCTGGAGATCAGCACTTCACACTGCTTAATGCCTCTCTCCCCTCTGGTGAGCTACAGTCACAGAGGCTCCCAGTATAAATGCTCCAATATCGCCTTACAATGTGGGATACGACTGTCAGAAGTGAGAGATTAATGCTGCAGCAGCTAACAAGCATTCAATAAAGTCTAAGCAGATTCTTATAATGTTAATACCTATTTTAACATAGGTGAGGCCAGCCTGACCCCAGCTGGGTCTTCCTCAGTGTCCTACTGAGACACGGGAACTTTGGCATGAGGTGGTACCTGGTCTCTGTGTGTGTGTGACACACCTACCCACTGCCTGCCCTCTACCCCACCGGGCTCCAGGAAGGGAGTGAACAGAGCTCTCTCTCCCCTTACTCCTACATACCAGGCGCTAGGTGTCCCATGAGTAAAACTGCGAGTCTTTCACAGAGGTCATGGAAATCACAGATTGTGACTTTCTGTGATTCTGCAGTGGCCCAGTGCAGCTGACTCCAGGGCCACCTGAGCAGCTTCAGGGCCAGCCGCAACGGGCAGCCCCAGGCAAACGCTTCAGGAGCAGTAGCTGGGCCTCTAGCTGTTCCACAATATCCTTGTCATCAGCCCCCTTTCGCCTTTGTAAACGGATCAGGATTGGTGCAGATCCAGTGTCTCTCGCTGGTGCACCGCAAGCTGCTGACCCTATTCTCAGTCAGATACGCGCAGTCCCCATCTGCTGTTATCGGAAACCTGCAAGACAGAAGCCAGGGAGCTGGTGTCAGGCAGGAGTTGGGCTTTTCCCATCAGTCACAGACAGGGGGAGACACTCGCACAGTGCAGGGAGCTGCTGTACTCACAATCCCTCACCATTCCCCCTCCTGCACCAGCAACAGGCCCCGCCCCCAGCGGGGGGCAGTGGGCAGCAGGGCCAGGAGAGGTTCTAAGATCAACTGGCCTTGGAGCATTTATGCCGGGAGGGGGGATATTTTAACCCCAGTTCCTGCTCCCCCCACACCCCCAGCTGGGTTTGGATGGACCCCTGCAGGCCCAACCCACCCAAAGTGTCCCAGGGGGAGATTCCAGGTGAGTGTCAGCATAAGGAGCGGCAGTAACGCCGCACAGAAGAGCTGGGTCAAAAAGACTCACAGGTGATTGAATTCGGTGCCGTTGGCCCATTTCCAGGGCTGCCCCGGGTCCCTCCGGAGGCCGATCCAGTGGTCAAATTTGCCTTTATAGCGCAGCATGAAATCCTAAAAACAGCAAAGGGAGAGGTGGTGTCAGAGCCCCGACCCTGCTGCTCCCCCAGGCTCTGGGCAGGGAATCCCAGGTGTACACAGAAGGGCTCTGAGTGTTTCCAGGGGGTGGCTGAGGATTTTCTCCTCCCTCTTGCCCAGCTCTGGGTAATTCAATATTAACCCTCCCACCCCAAACCCAGCTCCCCTCACCCCAATCTGCCCTGGGCTGGGGCAGCTCTTCGGTGCTGCTGGGTCTAAGCTGCCCCCCTCCCCCCCCACCTCTCCATACAAGGCCAGGTTCTGGGTGAAAGCTGCATCTTACAGAGCTGAGCTCCCCTCACCATGGCGGGGAGGGGGAAGGAAAGAGCCCAGCTGATCTGAATAGGAGATGCTGGGAGAGGCCAAGGATGAGACAAGCCTCCCCACACACCCCCCAACCCGCACCATCAAGCTGCCCTTTCACCTACCCAGGAGGAGCACTGGCTCACCAAGTCAAACTGGGATCGCAGTCCCCCTCCAGCCCAACAGACACCTGAGCCAGCCCAGCCCTAGAGAGGGACAGTCTCCTATTGAGAGGGCTGAGAGTGGGTGATCCCCACAGTCACGCACTGACACTAGAGGAGCCCCGGATCCAGCCAGGCCTGGCATTCAGCAGCTGGAAATCCAGTCCCTCTGGCCTCCCAGCACGAGAGGGCTCAGAGCTGCTCCTCGCCCCACAGGGGAAGAGCTCAGGTCCTACCTACTGCAGCAGCTGCCACTGTGCCAAGGCCAGGCCAGGCCATTGCAATGAGAGTCTCTCTCACCAGGTCCTGCTGGGTGTCGATCCCAGCCAGGGAGGCATCGAGGGAAGAGCAGTTGCTCCGGCTGTTGTTCCAGTTCCCTTTGGCCTCGGAGAAATAGTAGCATTTCCCTCGGTACCCGACCCAGCCGTCTGGGCACGCGGGGCACCAGGGGCCCAGAGCAGCTGAAGAACGCTCAGATAACAACACTGAAATGAGACAGTAACACATAGTGTAAGAGGAGACCTGCCCATCTGTGGGAAGAAATGAGCCCCAACATCTCAGGCTTTGAGACTCCCCTGACAGCTGCTGGGAGGCTGCTCGGGAGCCAGGACACTGGGAATCCAGCCCCAGAGAGGGATTATCTAAGCTTGGTCTCACTGGGCCACTGTCTCGGGTTCATGTTCATTAGGGATGCAGCTGACAAACAGCTCGTGATTTAAAGCACAGAACAGTGTTAGAGCAGGGGGTGGGCAGAAGAGTGATACTGGGTAAGAAGTTGAGTTCAGCAGGATTTGCCAGGACTGTTCCCCTGAGGAGCTCTGCTAGCCTGGGCCACTGTCCCCATTCCCCTGCTTTGTGTTTGGCTTCCCCGGAGAGGCAGGTTGAGATGAAGATGGGAACAAACACCCTTCCCTTCAGAAGACTGAACGCCCGCTGCCCGGGCCTGTACAGCACAGACAGACACAGTGCAATGGAGATGCTTGTTGTGATACGTTTGCCTGGCAGGAAGGATTCCTGTGACACTCCCAGCCTTGGGGGGACTAACACAGCTCAGAGCTTTTCATCCCAAGCACAAGAGCAACATCCACACAATCAACAGAGCAATAAAAGGCAGGTGAACAACTGAGAGGGAAGTAAAGCAACTTTCAGTCAGGAACATGAAATGGCCACAAGATGGAACCAGAACTCCAGCAATAGAAAGGGCCTGTGACACTGACTGGCCAGTTGCAACTTAATGCACTTCTGTAGAGATATTTCTCCTTCCAAACACAGCAGCTGGAAGGAAACTCACTAGACTAATCCTAGGGGAATTCTGCATCACTGCACATGTGCAGAATTTATGTCCCCTGCAGATTTCTTTGCTTCCCTGCAGAAAAATGACTTTTGCAGCTTCCCTTTGCCTTCCTGTCAAAGTGGTCACATGCCCCCCCAGCAGAGCAGGTGCATTGTTTCAGGTGCCAGGAGCAGCCAATGGAGAGAGAAATCACTGGGGAGGGTGGAGATGCCCTGACCAGTGGCTCCTACCCTATAGCAGGCTCAGCTGCTAATCCCAGGTGGGCTGGGGAGGATGGAACTTCCTCTTCCCCTGCAAGGAGTGGCCAGGGCTGGGTCAGACCCTCCCCCAGAAACCTCTCCGGCTGCAGGATGCTCCACCCTCACCCCACTTCCTGCCCCCATTGCTCCTCAGCTGTGGCAGGGAGAGGATCACTGTTAAGGGAGCAGCTCCCCTGTCCACCCAACCCCTGTACATCCAGACCCACATCATACCCAGATCACCCCTCCACCCAGAACCTCAATAAGCCCCCTGAATCCTAACCCACACCCCAACAAATCTTGCATCCTGGAACCCCCACCAAGCCACCCACACCCAGATTGTCCCACACAGAACCCTAACACCCCACACCAAGCTCCTCCACACTTGGATTCCGCTGGGCTGAGCCTACTCACCCACACCTGGTGCAGAAGGGCAGCAGCAGTGGGAGTCACCTATAACTCACACCACAAAGCTATTGGCAAGGTCAGTGCAGTAGGTGAATAACCCGAGGCAGGGTTATCAGGGTCACTAGGGGGGGAGGGTTAGCTCAGTGGTTTGAGCATTGGCCTGCTAAACCCAGGGTTGTGAGTTCAATCTTTGAGGGGGCCACTGAAGGATCTGGGGCAAAAATCAGTACTTGGTCCTGCTAGTGAAGGCAGGGGGCTGAAGTCAATGACCTTTCGAGGTCCCTTCTAGCTCTAGGAGATTGGTACATCTCCAATTATTACCTATTACCTTACCGCCCCCTCCCTCCCGCCCCATTACAGCTACTTGCTCTCAGCCTTAGCTGTCCCCTGTGGCTGGGACACACCTACGTTTGGGAGAACATTAGCAGCTGAGGCAGAGGTGATCAAAGAATGAGCAGGGCATGTGCCAGGCGTGTATTTCCCCGGAGTTGTCAGTGTGCTGTGCATACTAATGCTCACACATGAACGGAGCAGGGCAGTCAGTGCATAAGCTGCTGCTCTGTGTGTGATGTGTCTCATTTCAGGGAGCAACTGCAGCTGTGTGGGGCACAATTTCACATCCTGTACAGAGCTGGATATGGAAATACACAGGCCCTCAAGAGAAAAGCTGCCAGGCCCGTCAGCCCCTTCCAATATTGGTTAGGATGGACAGGGCACAGCAAGGAGCCTTTCAGCTCTGGGAGGCCTTGACTGGTGCCATCTCTACCATCTGACCCCACTGTGTTCTGGGGGCTCCCTGACCCGCAGGTATGGAACCCCAAGCTCACAGATCTCACCTTACACTAGGTGAGCCAACACTGCCCATTGCAATAGCTGGCCAGTCCAGCAGGGAGCTGGGACTCATGGCCCACCGGTGTAAGGATGGGGAAGCAGTTGCACATTACACAGATGCACTGGAGCAGTGTGTCCTGCTATGGTAACTTACTGCAGTGCCTGGGAAAGCCCCTTTCTGCACCACTGCAGCCCTTCTACATTAGCAGTTTGCACTGTATCAATGTCGTTACATCAGCACAAAGGATTCCTAATGCAGACAGACCTGGATTCACCCTCCTCTGCCCACTGCTAAACCCTCCTAGGGCCCAGTGATCAGATCCCAAGGCAACAGATAAATCACATCCCTGACAGTCTCCAACCCCACCCTTCCCCAGACTAATGGCAAGTACAGCCAGGTTCACGCTCACCATGAACAGCGCCCTCTGTGCTAGCACTCGCTGTCTGTGCAGGCAGGGGAGTCAATAGCACTATGGGACCCTGCCGAGGTCACTAATTGGTGGGTTTCACACAGCATTAATGGAGGTGTCTGTGCTGCGTTCTACAGCTCATTTCAGTGACACGCCAGCGCCTGCCAGCCAGGCCCTGGGCACGACCTGGGGATGCAGGAAGGCCAGGCTGGCACCTCAGGGCGACACGCTGCAGGCAGAGGGCCCAGCTCATTGCTGCCCTGCACCTTCTCCTGTCAATCACCCCCACTCTGCACGGGGGTACCAGCGACTGTGCCTGGGGCCCAGCAACAGTGACTTGGGCACCCCAGGGCTCAGAGCTGGGCTGGGGGGAGCTAATGTCAGTCAGATCATCCAACACAGAGAGTGCCCAGGTCTGGGAGGGAGCAGGAGGAGGGTCGTGGAAGAACATCTCCCAGGAACCCTCTGTCTCAGGGGCAGAAGCCAGACAGGCCAGGAGGAGAGACTGACTGTGGTGCCTCCAGGGGGAATGGGATGTGCAGAGAGGGGCAGGGAGGGCTGAGAACTCACCTGCCAGGACAATAACAGCGATGATGAGACCTAAGAACATGATGACTGCGAGGACGACTGTGAAAGCGACTGTGCGTCTCTTGCAGTTACAATGAGATTCTGAAACACAAAGACCTGTCAGGCCAGGCCACGTCTCACTGACAGCACCAGGGCTGGAGCTGCCCTAGAACATGCACCATCCTGTCAATTGCTCCTCCCATCAGACATTCTGGGAGAGGAGCCCAGAGGGTCAGGCAGGCTGGGGCTGGCAGAACAGTCCCTCCTTCCCCTCAGCCCAGTGCCCTCCCTGGGCACCCCCAGCCAGGCTGTCCCGGGGCCTGGTGAGCTCAGGGGTACAGAGACAAGGACACACATGTTCTGGTGGCAGGAGCTCGAGCTGCCCCCCCATCCCCACCCCCGCTGTGCCCCCTGCCGAGCGCTGGCTGGACCCACACTGCCGAGTGCCCCGTCCCCTCACACTGGGGTCTTGCAGTGGCCACACACAGCAGAAGGGGGCAGAAGGAACCAGGCAGAGCCGGGCCAGGGCTGTCCCAGGGGGTCTGACACACCCAGCCCAAAAGGCCCCTGCCCAGCCCCACGGGCACCGCTGTGTGCGCCAGGCAGCAGCTGTGAGCCGGGATCGGTGCCCTGAGAGCCCCTGGGGGAGACCCAGTCCCTGCTGCCCACGGACGGGGGGTTGCTGGGCACTGGCTGCTGCCACTGAGAACATGAGCCCACGTGGGGCAGCCTCAGGGTCTCTGTCCAGCCTGTTCCCAGGCAGTGATGCTTCATTACCTGGCTCCCATCCAGTCTCCAGGTGTCCATCGTCATTAGCTCTCTCCTGCAGCGGCACTTCGCTCTCAGCAGTTCCAGGTGCTGGCCCCATTGTCTCTCAGCGACGCTCAGGCTACAGACGCTGCTGCAGGCGCTGGGCTGGGATCGGCTCCTCTCGGTCTGACTGGGTCCGATTCAGCAGCGAAGCCGAGCCGGGTGGGTGGGTCCTGGCCCTGGCTCCCCTCCCTGCTCGGACTCTCCAGCCGATCTGGAAGCCGAGACGGACGCAGCAGGGCAGGTCAGGGGCGATTTGTGGTTTCTCGTTCTCTGCCCAGCAGCCCAACCCCCCGCCAGGGGCGGTGCCACGGTGATTAACCCCCCTTGGCCCCCCCCCCCAGGGCTTCAGAGACCCGAGCTGTTACGGGCCCCCCCGCCCCGCCCCGCCCCGCCCGGGCAGGCACCCAGCTGGAGGAGGAAGCAGAGCCCCCCGGGCACAGGCGCGCGCACAGACCCGCAGGGGGCAGCGGCCCGGCCAGCGCCGGAGGGACCCGCGATGCCCCGCCCCGGGGGCTTACCCAGCCGAACACCGGGGAGGGGCAGGCGGCTCATTTGCATAGAGCGCGCACACCCGGGTCCCTAACTGCGCATGTGCAACATATCCCTGGTTTGCCGCTAGGGGCGAGTGACAGTTGGCTCCGTCCCCGCCCGGGAAACTCCGCCTTCTTTCAACGGAACCTGTCCGAGTCGCTCCTTCGCCCCATAAGTTAACGGAGGGGAAACTTTCCCCCCGGCCCCGTCACCCGGCTTCCGCGCGCGACACACACACACACACACTCCCCGTGTCTGTCTCGCTCCCCCGCCGCACCCCCCCCCGCCCCGCCCCGTCCCGCTCGGTCCTTCGGTCTCCCCGGGCGGCGGCGCCTCTTACCCGAGCGTCCCGCGGGCTCCGGGCGGGCGGCACCTGCGGGGCCGGGCCTGGATCGCGGGGACCGGACACGGGGAGAAACGAGCCGCGCTCCCGGCCAGACTCCGGGGCTAGTTCTCGGCTCGGCTGAGCTTGTGTGAGCAGCGACAGCGCTCCGCTCTCTGCCCCTCCGCCCCGCCCAGTATGATCACGTCATCGTTTTGCCTACCCGGGACAGGCAGGCGCAGTTAGAGAACAAACTCCTCCCCGAGCACCCGCTGCCCGGCCCAGCCAGACTCAGGGCGAGGGAGACGCTCCTTGTGATACGTTTGCAGCCCGCCCGTAGCCTGACCCGCCCGGGCCAGAGCCGCCTGCCGCGGGCCGGCCCGAGTGTCCGACTGCCCGTGCAGCGCGTGGGCCCTGCCCGGGGCGGCCAGGAACGTTGTAACTTGAGTCACCGCTTAGCACAGACCTTTCTGCCCGCCCCCCGTACAGCAGCGAGAGGGGAACTCGCCGGAAGCCCTCACACAGCGTCACCCGTTCAGTGCCAGGAGAGAGCAGCCCTGGGGCCGCCCATAACTCACACCAAGCGGCTATTGGCAAAGTCAGCGCAGCAGGCGGATAACCAGAGGCAGGGCGATTAGGGTCACCATGGGGAAGGGGTTGCTAAACCATTCCAAACACCGTGTCAGTGAGTGCCCTCCCACCCCCCACCAAGAGTCACTCCTGCCGCTCTCAGCCTCAGGGGAAGGGATCTCGTGTTGTTTCTTTTTTGGGGTGAGGAGGAGTCTGACCTCAAACCCCTCCAGCCATTTTTGTGCATGTGTCACTATTTTTTACTCCTGATGTTATACCACAGCAACTCCATAACTGGTTTTTAAACCTTGCCCTGTGGCTGGGACACAAGTAAGCCTGCGAGCCATTAGCAGCTGAGGCAGCAGTGATCAAAGAAAGAGCAGGTAATATGCCAGGCCTGTATTTCCCTGGAGATATCATGGTGCAGTGTGCTGTACACCCACGTGTGAGCACTAGTAACAGAGCAGGGCAGTCAGTGCATATGATGCTTTCTGGTGCTGCTCAGTGTGTGATTTGTGTCACTCGTTTCAGGGAGCTGCTGCAGCTGTGTGGGACACAGTTTCACATTTCACACCCTGTACAGAGCTGGATATGGGTGCACACAGGCCCCCGGGAGAAAGGCTTCTAGGCCGCTGGTCCTCTTCCAGTACAGCCTAGAAGGGACAGGGCACAGCAAGGAGCCTTTCAGTTCTGGGAGCCTCTGACTGGTGCCATCTCCACCATCTGACCCTACTGCATTCTGGGGGCTCCCTGCACAGTCTCCCAACCTCACAGATCTCACCTTACTCTGTATGAGTCAATAGCCGGCCAGTCCAGCAGGGAGCTGGGACTCATGGCCCACCTATAGCAGGGCAGCTGGCACCAGTGTAAGGATGGGGAGGCAGATACATCACTGCAACTCCCTCGCAGAAGATGTGCTGGTAACTTGCTGCCATGACCAGCACCAGGGCAAGCCCATTTCTGCACCACTGCAGCCCATCTATATTGTTACATCAGCACAGAGGATTCCTAGTGCAGACCGACCTGGAGTCAGCCCCCTCTGCCAGCTGCCAAACCCTCCTGGGTGATGTAAATTACACTGACCTAAGGCCATGTCTACACCAGAGAGCTTACCATGGTGCAGCTGTAAGCTCTCTCAGGTAGCCACTGTAGGCTGATGGGTGAGAGCTCTCCTGCTGACATAAATACTTCACCCCCAACCAGTGGCGGTAGCTTTGTTGTCAGAAGCTTTCCGGCCAACATAGCACTGTCCACACGGGCGCTTATGTTGGTGTAATTTATGTTGCGCAGGGTGTGTTTTTTCACACCGGAGGCCGATCCAGAGATCAGGGAACCCCTCATAGCACAGCATGAAAACCTTGGGGAAATGAGGAAAGCAGAGGGAGAGCAGGTATCCAACCCTGCTCACTGGTGTCTGTCACACAGGGCTCTGTGCCCAGGGAGTCTCTGCTCTCTCCCACCACAGCAGGGCAGGGAGCCTCAAAGAGACAGCTTAGTGTGAAAGGAGGCCTCACCCTCACTGGCATCCCCCCCTTCCCCACTTCTCATGGACATACAAGAATAAGAACAGACTCGGCTGGCCAGGCCCTACGGGGGGAGGAATTCACCCATCTAGGGCTCTAAGGGCAGGCAGGTGAGTCTGTCTCACTCTGACCCCCCCAGCCACATGGACTGAGCCCGGCCTGATTCCAGCCCTGCCAGTCCTCGCCAAGCCCAGGCTGTTGCGATGACAGAAGCATCTGTGTGTTTCTCTCATTGTGTCCTGCTCACTGTCGATCCGATATCATCTAGACAGTATTTGGTCCTGCCATGACAGCACGTGAATGGACTCAATGACCTCTCAAGGTCCCTTCCAGTCCTAGAGTCTATGAAAAAAACAGTCCATCCGAGGGTGCAGGGGATCCCAACCCCAGCTCCTCCACCAATGAACTGATCTCCAAGATTGTGAGAAGCAACGATTTGTGGGTTGGGTGCTTGTGGTCTCCTGCTTTTAATTGCAACGGTTTGTGAGAGCTACCCCAGAGCTATTATCAGTGGGGATGGATGGAAATTACATAATCTCCACCCCGAAAACCATCACCACCAGGGAGGCATGGGATTTACAGACACCATTGCCCCAACCCAGCACTTAAATTCAGCCAGCAGAGCTCCAGTGTATATTTTCACCACCTCTCCCCCCCCCCCCCACATTTTTCATTGCATGTTGGGTGGGAGGGGGCGCTCCAGGAAATACTTTATGAAAATTCAAGCCCTGCCCCTATCAGCAGGTCTCCTCCAGATCCCCCAAGCACCGCTGGCAGAAAGGGAGACCCTGCACCAGATCTCAGAGCCCCAGGGATTAGCGCTCACCTCACCGGTCTGCACTGCAGCGGGGCTGGGGAAGCGGTCAGTCAGGTCCATGGCGAGAGACTGTCCCTCGGGTTATGCCTAGTACCAATGGGAACCACGTGCAGCAGCTTGGGAGCCCTGACAGCCCTACGCATCCGTGGGCTCTAGGAGAGCAGAGACAAGCCTGCAGGCAGCTTCTGGGATCTCCGGAAGCTGATCAGTCACATTCCCTTGAAGGGTCTCGCCAGCCCTTCTCCTTTATCGGTGATGAGGAGACGCCAATTCGATCTCTCTGCTCCAATCAGGTGTAACGACAGAAACAGCTCCCACTTCCGATTCGCTACTTTGGCTGCACTGAGCATGCGCACCCGAAATGAGCATGCCCAGTAACCTTCCCTGTCGCCATTGCCCTCACTTCTACTTACGATTTGCTGCCTCCTCTTTGGGGGGGTTTAAAAGGCTCAAGGAGGCAAATCGCAGCGGGGGGGCTGCCAGGGTCTGAGCGGGGGGGGGGGGGGTTCAAGCTGCGGTAAGTAGCGGCAGGAGAGAGGCTGAAGGGGAAAATCGGGGGGGAGCCGGGGTTAAGCCCGGGGGGAGACGCTGCCAGACCCTGTGCGGGGACAAAACCCCCGTTTAGGGAGGGGGTGGGGGGGGAACAGTGGCCCCTCGGGATGAGCCACCTGCTGCGCTCGCAGATCTGGGGGTGTCGGGGTTGTGGGGGGTGCACAGGCTGTTTTCGTTCTGCCGCGTGTCAGCCCCCGGAGTAGGGGCGGGTTCCTGGGGCTGGGTCTTAAAGGCACAGGCAGCCCAATTCCTAGACTGTCAAAGCTCAGACACCGCGGCTCCTCTCTATCCTATACAAGTGCTGCGGGGCTGTTACCAGGGCCGCCCAGAGAATTCAGGGGGCCTGGGGCAAAGAAATTTTGTGGGCCCCTTCTATAAAAAAATTGCAATATTATATTCTCCGCGGGGCCCATAGCAAATTGCCCCACTTGCTCCCCGCCACGGGTGCCCCTGGGAAAAATAAACCTTCTGCATTTTGGCACAAACCCAGTTTTGAGAAAACTTCTTTATAAGGTATCACTGATTCTCAGCATCAGCTAATGCTAAAAGGCACTAAAGCTCATTAAAAGGGTTGGACAAATAGTTTCCATCAAAAAATTTTCTGGATTGAAAACTAGGGGTTTTTAAAAAGCACAAAAAAATCATGGGCAATGTCTGCTTTCCTTCAAAATTTGTTGTGGTTTTTTAAATTGAAAAGCTGAAATTAGTCTGCCAAAACCTGAACATGGTTTGAGGTTTCAGAAGTCTGTGGCCAAATATTTGCTGCTTGCTGTGTTTGATTGTTTAAAGAAACAATAAAAAAAATTCTGCTTAAAAAAAAATCCAAATCTTTTGAACCATCTCAGCTTGTAACCAAACACCTGAGCCCATCCAGCCAGAGATATTTCCAGGTTTCTGATACTCTGCTGGCTTCCTTGACTCATATCTGTCTCCATAACTTTGGGTTCATTTAGGTTAGAACATAAGAACAGCCATACTGGGTCAAACCAAAGGCCATCCTGCCCAGTATCCTGTCTACTGACAATGGCCAATGCCAAGTGCCCCAGAGGGAGTGAACCTAACAGGTAATGATCAAGTGATCTCTCTCCTGCCATCCATCTCCATCCTCTGACGAACAGAGGCTAGGGACACCATTCTTACCCATCCTGGCTAATAGCCATTAATGGACTTAATCTCCATGCATTTATCTGTTTCCTAGAGACTGGCTCCATGGGGTCCCTCACAAACTGGAGACGGTTACTGTGGGTTTTTCTTTACTATAGCTTATGTACATACTCCATGAACTGAGCATTTGAGCTTGTTCCAGAATCTGGGATGAGCCTATGTTGTCAAAACTGAAATAGCACATGCACGTGAATGGACACAGGGTGCTAAAATTAAATTAATCCAGGGGTTCTCAAACTGGAGGTCAGGACCCCTCAAGGGGTCACGAGGTTATTACTGGGTGTTGTGAGCTGTCAGCCTCCACCTCAAACCCCACTTTGCCTCCAGCATTTATAATAGTGATAATATATACAAAAGTGTTTTCAATTTATAAGGGGGGGGTCACACTCAGAGGTTTGCTATGTGAAAGGGTCACCAGGACAAAAGTTTGAGAACCACTGAATTAACCCCTCTGAAGCCTCAGGGAATGCAGGGGAGGGGGGTCTCCCTTGGTAGGGTTGGGAAGGATATTGCTCTTCTCATGTGATCCCTCCCCCAGTGGCTAATTTTAAATGAAGCTACCCTCCCCTGACATGAATCTCCCTATGGCACTGAAATTAAATACAGACTATAATTTGGCATTTGAGAAGTGAAAGGGATGGCAGCCCTAATGGAAAAGCTAACATCTTGGCTCTTCTGCAAGCCTCAAACTGCTGAATGAGCTTCAGGGTAGGGCAGGCTGTGCCTCCCAAACACCCTGGCCCTGCCCCCTATCCGACCCCCACCCACTTCCTGCCCCCCAACTGCCTGCCCCACTCAGAATCCCTGACCCATCCTGCTCCTTGCCCCCTCACCATTCCCCAGAGACCCCACCACCACCCTGGGATCACACCCCTGCTCCCTGTCTGCCCCAACCCCTATCCACGCCCCCCCAGTCCTGACAGACCCCGCCCCCGGAACGCCCGCAATCCAACCCCCCCATTCCCTGCCCCCTGACCGGCCCCCAACCTCTGCCCCCTCCCTGTGCCCTGACTGTCCCCGGGACTCCCTGCCCCTTAGCCAACCCCCCTGACCCCAGCCTCTTACCCCCGGCTCCCTCCTCACCCGGAACCTCAGCGCCTCGTTGAACAGCTGCAGCGTGTGGCCGGCGGGGCCTGAGCCCCGCCCCGCTCAGAGCCGCGTGGTAGGGGTCGGGGTTGGGAGCTCACGCGGAGCGGAGGGAGCTGAGCTCAGCCCGGAGCTCCCAGCCCCGCCCCCTCCCCACGCGGCTCGGAGCGGCTCAGGGGCCCCGCCCGAGTCAGGCTGCCGCGCTGTCTGAGGAGCCGCTTGATGCGCTGAGGCTCCAGGATGGGGGCGGAGGCGGGAGCCTCAGCTGCTCTCTTGGGGGCCCCAGCGGAGCCTGGGGCCCGGGGCAAATTGCCCCCTATGCCCCCCCCCCCCGTCTGGGCGGCCCTGGCTGTTACTGCTCCAGCCAGGAGACTGAATGCGGGAAAATGTTGTACAGACGCCCCCTCCCTCCCTCACACTCTGCCTCTCACATTTTGACTATGTAAAAGTGTCTTCTATCAGTTCTATGTCTATATGAAATCCCTGCAGCTCCTTTCTCTTATACAACGTGCTGATTTGGTAACTCCCTCCCAGAGCCCACATGTCTGTACCCCCTCCTGTACCCGAATCCCCTGCCCCAGGTCTGAGCCTGCCCCCGTCACTCAAACTCCCCATAGCTTGCGACCCTCCTGCACCCCCAACTCCATCCCAGAGCCTGCACCCCAAACAGGGCCGGATTAACCTGTTGTGGGCCCGGTGCTAAACATATTTGTGGGTCCCCATGGGGGAAATGGGGACATGAGGCAGGGGGGCAGAGTCCTCAGAGCGAGGGGCTGGCCGGGGGCAATGGGAGATGAGTCATGGCACGGCCGGGACAGCCCCACTCCACCCAGCCCAGTACAAGGGCCCTGTTTACAAACCGGGAGCTGCCAGACGCACACTGTCCAGCCTGTCCCAGCACTGCCATTGTGCTTCTTCCCCTTGGGGGCGGGCCCATGCTGCACCATGCTACCCCCTGCCCAGCACCCCTCTGGCTCCCTACGCCCAGTGCCACACCACCCAGAGACCCCCACAAACCCCCTGCCCAGCACCTCTCCGACTCCCTTCGCCCAGTGCCGCACCATCTGCATTGACAGTCCTCAAACCAGTGCCCTGATACGTGGTTCCTCCTCCTCCCTGCTCGGAGAGTTTGTTTCTCCCCTGGGGCTTGTGCGCACTGAAAACACCGCAGTGCCTGGCAGCGCTCCGCTGCCGCAGCGCTTCCTGCTCCCGGCGGGGTTCTGCTGTTGGCGCAGTTAATCCCCCTCCCCCTCTCTGCGTTGCCGGCAGCAGCACTATCCCCACCCCCCTCCCGCACCCCTGCCCTGAGCTGGAGCCCCCAGAACTGGCAGTCCCAGGGTTTGGGTTTCTGACACTGTTTTCAATGCAGACAGAGAGCGAAGGGAAGGTTTCCGGCTGTAACAACCACCCAGCACAAAATGTCCGCTGGAAAGTGAAAGTGACTTAGGAACTGAAGGTCGACACGACATTGTTCACCCCGGAGAGACTCCACCCCACCCGGGACACTAGGAAAGTCCTTGTCCCCACTCCCAGAGAACGGGCTCCAGGCAGCCTGGGCTCATGAGAGGTGGGGAGAGATTGAGGTGAGGAGTGGAAGGAGGGAGAATTGAGAAAAGCAGGGGATGAAAAGGGGAAGCAGTAGAATGCAGGAAGGGAGGGGGAGAGAGAATCAGGGTAAAAGAAGGGACTGGAGAAGGAAAAAGAGAGAAGAGGGGAGGGAGAAGAAAAACAGAATCAGGGAGGGAAGGTGGGAGCAGCCCCCAGCAACTGCAACAAAGAAAACAATGAGCCCCTCAGTCATGGCCCCTGGAATCCGTGCACCTTGAAACACGGATGCGGGGGGGATGGAGGCAGGGGCGGCTCTAAGAATCCGGCCGCCCAAGCAGGGACGCGCTGCTGGGCGCCGGTCCTGCGGCACCGCAGGACCTCTTGTAGCTGGTCCACGGCTCCGGTGGAGCTTCCGCAGGCATTCCCAAGGTCACTGTGTAACCAGGCTGGTACTTTTGAAATGCTGACATGAGCACTGGAATGTAAACAGAGTTTGAAGGCTCTGATCACCGCAATTGCTCACGTCAATACTAAAGTAGCTTCAGCCTAGGTTGCACAAAGCAATGTGTGTGTGAGTCATACCCCTGCCTGCAGTGAGTTGGAAATAACCACTGGGAGAGTTCTCGTCTGGCTCTGTGTCAAGATTTAGCACGTGGCCAAGTAAGTTCATTTCAAATGTTGAAAACATTTTTTGACTATACATACTGGTGACTTCTTTCTCTGAATGTCACTGTAATCGGCAGTGAAAGTCGCTAGATTTGTCACCCAGCACTTTGACACTTATTTTCTCACTAGAGAAACCAAAAAGTCGCTAAATCTAGTGACAAAGTAGCTAAGTTGGCAACATCACAGCAGGGTTCTCTCCTGAGAGCCTCCTACCCACCCACCACCACCGGGGACTCGAGGAATCAGAATAGGGCAGAGGTTGGGGCACAGGGCCAGCTCTAGAGTTTTTGCCGCCCCAAGCAGTGCACTGAATTGCCGCCCAGAGCCTTTTAACTCCCAGCCGCGGCTAGGATTTGCTGGGGCGGGGGGCGGCGCATTGGCGGTTGCGGGTCGGCGGCTCCGGTGGACCTCCTGCAGGCATGCCTGCGGGAGGTCCACCGGGGCCATCTGCCGCCCTCCCCAGGATGCCGCCCCAAGCGGGCGCTTGGCCCGCTGGTGCCTAGAGCCGGCCCTGTTGGGGCAGAGGTCCCAGCGGTGATGTCTAGTACCCATGGGCGCCGCGTGCGCCAGCAGCCTGTGAGCACCGAGCGCCCCCCGCACCCTGAGAACCTGGGAGGAAGGAGCGCAGAGAAAAGCGCCCGCGCGAGAGCTCGGGAGTTACCCAGTCACGCCCCTTAGTGCGGCAGCCGGTCCGCACAGTCGTTTCTAAGCAGTGCTGGGTTTACAGTGGTGCCATGGAGCCAGGCCCATGCTCAGAAGGGGCCCTGACCTGCTCTGCTGGCACTGTGCCTGGAGACCCTGCCAGCCCACTGACTCCCCCCGCCCCCCCCCCCCCGCCCACCACTTGCTCCTCTCTGTCTGCCCACCGGCCAACCAAGGGCTCCTCTACGCCCCCTGGCCCCACCCGCTGGCTTCTCTCTGCTCCCTGGCCGGACCCCAGTGCACCTCCAGCTCCAGGCAGTTTCTGCTTCCCAACACCTGTGGGGTCCCACCTGACTCCCCACAGCTGAGCTGTCTGGGACTGGTGCAGAAGCCTGGCCAGTCTCAGCCAGTTGGCAGGGTGGGGCGGACACTGTGGGGGGCTTGGCTGGGCCCCTCCAGGCAACTGGGTCCTGATGGAGCCTGGGTGGGGCAGGCCCTGGCCTGGCTGATCGCACCACTTCCAAGGGGCCGGAGCGATTCCCGGCCCTGGGACCAGCCCTGGCTGCACTGGCAGCTCAGCCCGACAGACACAGTCGCCTTCCAGCAGGGCCGGTAAGTGGGGCCGGGAGGCAGGGCATGGGGGAGTAGGACTCTGGAGGGCCTGGGGTCCGTGCTGTACTGTGAGGGGGCAGGGAAGATCACTGTGTGTTGGGGCACTAGGGAGTGGGGGTCTGTGCAGGGCACTGTGCATTTGTGGCAGGGTCTGGGGCGGGCGCTGGACATAGCAGGTCTGCGGGGGGGGTAGGGCGCGGCTTTGGCCATAGGGAATTCGGGCGGGGGGGTTCCAGTGTTGGGCAGGGGGTTGTGTGGCATGGCATGGGCAGACCCCACGGGAAGGGCCATGCTGGCAGCACAGGGCCGGGCAAGCCATCGTGCATCTGGCAACTACTGGTTTGTAAATAGTGCCCTCTCATTGGGCCGGGCAGTGCGGAGCCGCCCCTGCTATGCCACATTGCCCCTGGCTGGCCCCTCGCTCTGGGGACCAACCCCCCCCTCGTGCCATGCTCCATTGCCCCCATGGGGGGCCCACAATAAGTTTGGCGCCAGGCCCACAAAAGATTAATCCAGCCCTGTTTGAGTCTGTTCCTCCCCCTCCGTGCTCTGTCTCTGCCCTGGCCCTGATCTGAGAGTCAGTTCCTCTTCCCCCCTCCATGCTCGGAGAGTTTGTTTCTCCCCTGGGGCTTGTGCGCACTGAAAACACCAGTGGCTGGCAGGGCTGTGCTGCTGCAGTGTCCTGCACCCGGCGGGGTTCTGCGGTTGGTGCAGTTAATCCACCTTCCCCAGAGGCGGTAGCCATGTGAAGGGAAGATTCTGTCTGTCAACCGCATGCTGTCTGCACGGGGGTTAGGTCGGTTTCCCTGAGTTGCCCAGGGGGGTGGATTTTTCACACCCCGGAGAGACCAAGCAATAGTGAAAATTCCTTCGCCCGGCTGTTTGCCTCCCATTCCCGCCCTCCTCTGCATGCTGGAGGCTCCTTTCCAGCCGCAGCCTGACTGACAGGGCAGAGCGTGCAGATGGACCTCAGAGAAGGGGAGTGTGGCTGCTTGGGCCATGGCTCCCACCAGCATGGACTCAGACTTTGGGTGCCCGTTACCGTGCTCTCTAAGGACTCTCTGACACTGCATTCCAGGGGAGGAATGAATGTTCTCCTACCTTGGAAAAGGGAACGGGGCTTTGGCTGGACTTGTTTAGAGCTACAGTGAAGAACTAGGGTTTTGGGGAGCCTGCTTAATCCTGAGCCTGTATTGGTAGGCGCCATGGGAAGCTGTGCTGTTACTCTCTGAGGGGAGGGGAGACCACACAGAGCCGCTGGCACAGGGGAGAGGTGGCAATGGGGCAAACAGAACCTCTCTTGGGGTTCCTGGGCATGGCGAAGGAAAGGGAATGTGGCCACGCACAGCCCCTGCACCACAAGACCCTCATCCCCAGCCCCACCCGAGTCTTCAACCCCAGCCAGAGCCCTCCCCCCGCACACAAACCCTCTGCCCCAGCCCTGATCCCTCTCCTGCCCTCCAAACCCCTCAGTCCCAGCCCAGAGCACCCTCCTAAACTCCAAACGCCTCATCCCCAGCCCTACCCCCAAGCTCACACCCCCAACCAGAGCCCTCACCCCGTCCCACACCTGAACCCCAATTTTGTGAGCATTCATGGCCCGCCGTGCAATTTCTATTCCCAGATGTGGCCCCAGGCCAAAAAGTTTGCTCACCCCTGAGCCTATACTTAAGGTGAAAGTCACCAGATGGCACTGTTACACATCGTTTTACAAGTTCTTTTTCTTAGTTTGCAAGCAATGTTCAGCCATTGAAGAAAATGTGCTATTGGTCTTAGTTTTGTGATGCAGATTCTTTTGAGGGGCTCAGGGGGCACTGTTGCAGTAACTGGGGAGTTTGAAAATAGGACAGTACTCTACATGTTTAACAGTGAGAGTAATTAACCATTAAAACAATTTGGATCATGCTGGATTCTCCATCACTGGAAATTTTTAAATCAAGATTGGATTGTAAAAAATCTGCTCTGGGAATTATTCTGGGGAAGTTCTATGGCCTGTGCCCTGGAGGAGGTCAAACTAGATGATCACAGTGGTCCCATCTGGCCTTAGAATCTATGAATCTGAGTTTTCTGTCTGCCTTAATCTCACCCACTGCTGCTCTCTGAACATTCCAGCCCTGCCCCAGCCCCTCTCAGCAGGTCTCCTCCAGCTCCCCAACTCCCGCTGTCAGAGTCAGATCCTGCAGCAGATCTCAGCACTCCAGGGGTTTATCACTCCCCGGTCTGACTTGCAGCGGGGCTGGGAAAGCAGCAGCAGCCTGTGGGGTCAGTCAGGTCCATGGAGAGCGAATGTCCCAGCGGTGATGTCTAGGGCCCATGGGAGCCGCATGCGCCAGCACCTTGTGAGCACCGAGCGCCCCAAGCACCCGGGGAGCCGGGAAGAAGGAGCGCAGAGAAAAGCGCCTGGATAAGAACTCAGAAGTTACCGGTCACACCCCCTTAGTGCAGTAGCAGGTCCTGACAGTCCTTTATAAGTGATGAGGCGACCCTCCCCCCGCATACACCTGTAAGTCTGTTCCTCCCCCGTCCCTGCTCTGACCCTGCCCTGGCCCTGCGAGTCTGTTTCTCTTCCCCCTCCTTGCTTGGGGCTTGTGCACACTGAAAACATCCCAGTGCCTGGCACGGCTGCGCTGCCACAGCATTTCCTGCATCCGGTGGGGTTCTGCTGTTGGCGCAGTTAATCCCCCTCCCCCAGAGCCGGCTGTTTGCGTCCTATAACCACCTTCCTCTGCATGCTGGAGGCTCTGCGCCCTTCTTCTCTC
>ML128285.1:55685-96378 GCA_003846335.1 Cuora mccordi
CCCCACGCGCCTGCTTGGCGCGCTGGGGTCTAGAGCCGCCCCTGCTGCCACCTTTACCATCTCCTGGGACCCTGCTACACCATTGGGCCTTCATCATCCTGATCTTGAACGGTGTCCTGACCAGCCAGGCCCAGAGAGAGGAGCCCAGAGGACATTGCTACTTCCACCTGCTCTGGCTAAATTCCAAACCCCGCCTGGGATGTGACACTTATTCATCCTCCCCTTGAATGTTCTTTTTTCCTCCACCTTATTTCTTTCCTTTCACTTTTTCTGTGATAAGAGTCTGGCTTAGCCGGTCAAAACTGTACATGCTGCAACACTGCTGAAAGCCTGTGACTAGAAAAAGGCAACTAGCCATAATGCACTAAACAGCCCAATTCTGGTACAAGTTGGCCAGGACTGAGCGGCTGATAAGACTGTGTGTTTCTGCAGCAGCCAGGTTACAACTGAGAGTTAACACCAAACAGAAGTTGCATTTTCTATCTTTGCCGTTCCTTTCTCTCCCCTTTTGTCTTGTTTTGTCTTTTAGTGAATCACGATCAGACCTTAAACAACAGCCACAGCAACAGCTCTAGCCCATTACATTGACCTTTTCTCTTTTCCCTAAAAGGATAGTTATTACCATCTTTAATACCATCTAAAACTGTCAAATTGTGAGCTTTTCTTTCTGAAACCTTCTAGCTAAAGGGAAAGGAAATAAGAAATGGTCTTAAAATGAAAGTCTTACTTCATACTTTATATTTCAAATGCCTCAGCTGTTTTTCTTTCTGTATCTTTACTAAAAGATACAGAAATGATTTTAAAATGAAATGATTTGTAATGGTGTATTTGCTACGGGACTAAGCAAGCTGCGGTACTTGTATACCAAACCCTAAACCCTGTTTAACACTGTTTAATGTTAGACAGTGACAGGATCTGTTAACACCTTTTACCCCTTTATTTATTCCATTGAAGTTATTAGCACAACAGTTCCATAATGCACTGCCTCCCCTTGCCAAGAGGGGAGACCATGATGTATCATGGGAGAGGTATTCCAAGTAGGGAGCCCAGCCCATAGAGAAAAATGGAGACACGAGGCACCCAAATTACAAATCCCATGAGGCACCAAGGCAGCATTTCAGAATTGAAATATTTCAGTTTACACTTTTTTTGCCAAAAAGTCAAAAATTTCTGCGGGTCTGGGGGGAGAAAACCACTTTCCAACAAGCTCTGAATGGATTTGTACTGATGATACTCGGAGAATTTGCCCTGTAGAACATGTGTTGGTGGTGCTAATACATGACATGGAAATAGTCTAGTTTCAGTTCAATGGGACTGCTCAGATGCTTATGTATTTCCAGGACTGGGGCCTTAGATTTTTCCAGTAAATCAGAGGTTCGTAGGTTTTTAGAGCCAGAAGGGACCATGATGATCACCTAGTCTGACCTCCAGTATCTCACCGACCAGAGAGTTCAATACATTTTACATTGTTTTTTACAAAGCTGTTGTCTTATTTGATTGTTCATTTTGTATTCAGTCTTCAGTGAAATCTACTAGTTAATATTTGACATTCACTCAAGCACCATTCATGTGGATTTATCATTTCCCTAAATATTACTCTGGCTGTAACTTTCAAAGGAGCCTAGCAGAGTTTCAGTGGTGGCTGAAACCCCTTACGCTTCTTTGAAAATCCCAGCCAAAATACTTCAGTGGTTTGCTACTTTCCCAGGAATTATACTGTAAACTGAAGATAGTGAGCCAGGGCCTATTCTCAGTAACCCAGGTGTGCACTAAATACAGAGACATTCCACTAAGATAATGTCCACATTTACACAGAAGTGACAGTACAGTTACATTGGCTCAGTGTCTGGATTTTGATCAGTAGCAATCTTCTGTAATTTTTGTAAACAAACATCTTTAAATCAAACTCACTCTACATTTTCAAACTACGTACACCAGGGAAAGGGTTAGAAACTAATTTTTTTGTTACAAATGAAGCTTGTGAGTGACAATGTTGAGGCTACTCACAGCGTTTATAATCACTACAGGAGACTTACATTTCTCCTGTTGTAACCTCTGTTAATTCTGAGTCAGTTCAAAAATTGCATCCTTCTGTTCATAAAAGTAGATCCTTAAGTGTGGATTTTCACAGGCACCTAATTCAGATCGCTACTGTGAACTTTACAGAACTAATTGTTCTGGAATTATGAGTGGACACAAATAGTGGAAATAATTTTTGAAAAGTGAAATATTTGCAAACTTTTTGATCTGGTGGGCTGTGGAGGGGGGGTCGGGTTTCCTCCCAGCTATAGAACTAAAATTTCAAAAAAATTGGGAACACTTTTTGAAATTTTATTATTCATTCTTCCCCTCTCCCCACCATCTTTCTTTCTTCAACTTTAAAAAATGATTTGATTTACAGGGGTGTCCCAGAGGTGACATGGTCTCTAACCGACAGGTTTTTTATTATTATTTATATTACAGTAGCACCTAGAACTCAGTGCCAGTCGTGACTGAGGCCTCATTGTGCTAGGCACTGCACAAACATATTTGTTTCTCAACCAAATCATTTACAAACTAAGGCCCCACTCTGCTAACGCTTTACTTTTCTCATATAAGTGGTCCTTTTGAAGTCAATGAGATTACTTACATGCTTAAAGTTAAGTGCAGGTACAAGTATTGTCACCCTGTGTTTAGTGTTAGTAGACATCGGAGCCTGGCCTGTTTTCACATTGGAGAAGAATTCAGTGACATGGAGGCTGGGTATTTTCTTAGTGTAATTTGTTTATTTACGCTGTATATACCAGTCCTGGAACAGAGGTAGTTACAAATGGCATGCAAACAAGCCCGTCTTTCAGGAATCTCAGCCCAAACATCATGCCTGGTTCCCAGGAAGCAACTCTGCCCCAAGATGTGACTCTAGTTAGAAAAATTAAGGCAGAGAGCAAACTCCCCTGCTGGTGCAACAGCTCCTCCACAAAGAAACTACTGTATACCACAAAATGAACAATAATATAACATTTTTTCAAAGACTGGCCAGTGCTCACACACACTAGGAAAAAGAATTTATACAAGTGTGTGTAACAGCATCACCTGGTGACTCCTAACATAACAGTATCTATAGGATTGGGGGTCTAAATGGGGTCAAAACACAACCTGTGTATTTAGAACATGAAGGGAGGGATCGGGGAGAGGGAAGACAAGGGGGATGGTCACAGGAACACAAGGTGATATGTATTAGCGAGGTTAACAATTTGGAGGCTTCAAAGGGTTGTTGTTTTTTTTAATGAAGTAAGCTATAGTAATGAGCAGGTCACTTGCCTAGCCGTTATTACTAGGCAGTTTACCATGGGTGTCACGTTACAGGGAGAATGTAAGAAAGGATCTGAAGCAGGGCAGAGCAGTGGCTGTGTAGAATGATTTAGGGAGGGCCACCCATGCATAATGGACAGTGTGGGGAAAAGGTGTGAAGGTGCTTCTGGGAGAAATGGGTGAAAGAAGCTGCCATTGGTAAAGTCACCCCGAGTGGTATACGAAGAGGAGAGGAACTCCCAGGTAAGGAGGCTGGGACTGGCTCCAGAGAAGAACAAGTTCCATTGTTATTTCTCACACTGGGGGCTGATGGTGTTTCTCCAAACATTGCCTCTTACAGTTTCCCCTCCATGTCCCCGGTGGCATCGCATCGCTGTAGGGGTCGGATGGGCTGGGAACATCGTCCTGACAATAGCTGTGATAGCCCTGGGGGTTTGGGGTAAGTAGCGCCAACCTATTTATCCATTTGGGCTTAATGGTGTTCCATGAATTCTCTTCTCATTCCCAAATCCCACTGATATTCCATTCCTGATTCCAGTCCGTTTGTGAATGAAATCCTAGAAATTACATCACTACTCAGGTCAAAGTGTCACAGGAACAAGGTGCAGTTAAGAGCTGGATGGATGAAACTTGTGTGATCTAAGGCAGGTTCACTGTTACATGTGGATGGGAAGACAGAAATCCACCTAGACTGTGTAGTGAATGAGATTCCCTCTTCCTCTGTCCTCACCCTAGCTGTGATGGGTACTACACTGTGTGATGATTTTACACCCTCCACAATTGTTATTTTAATTCCTAAATAGCCACAATAGAAGTGATTTTCATTGACGCTGATGCTCTTTTGAAGTTTCCCAGTTGCATGTGTTAGGATATAGATATTTAAGCCTGTTTGGCCCATATTTTTATCACTTAGCTAGTTATAGAGGTATAAAAGAAAGAATTAAGATTATTGTTTATCTGTGGAAGGGCCTTCTCTCACTGTGACAGTCTGAGGCCCTGTTTAGTTATATTGAAATAAGGCAATCTGGGGCTGTTAGGAAGGTGATTCAATCTATCACCTCCAGAGAAAGGAACATGTAAAAGGAAATTTAGTTTGATAGTTTTTTGTCTGGAAAGAACTCACTTATCAATAGACACAGCTGGAGAACCCTTGTGTCTGTATAGATGTAGTTGTAAAGTCCTCACTTTTGTATTGTTTTGTATGTTTATTTGCATGGTCTCTGTCTGGTTCTGTGATTGTTTCTGTCTGCTGCATAATTAATTTTGCTGGGTGTAAACTAATTAAGTTGGTGGGATATAATTGGTTAGCTAATCATGTTCCAATATGTTAGGATTGGTTAAATAGATTTCAGTAGAATGATTGGTTAAGGTATAGCAAAAATATTACTATATAAATTAGGGGCAACAGGAAGTAAGTTGGGATTTGAAAATAAGGAAAAAGGAACTTGGATTTAAGCTTGCTGGAAGTTCACCCCACTAAACATTGAATTGTTTGCACCTTCGGACTTGGGGTATTGCTGCTCTCTGTTCATGTGAGAAGGACCAGGGAAGTGGGAGAGTGAAGGAATAAGCTCTCTAACAGCATGTCTCTTGTGAAGGACAGACCAGAGGAGCTCTGAATACACCGGAGGACAATGAAACCAGAATCGTCAGTAGCACTGAATGCAGCTCCTACCTGGAGGATTTCCGGTCTCGCTTGAAACCAATTCTATGTGAACCCCAGCATGGCAGCTTTGCAGGTAACCACAGCTCCTACTGTCCCAGAGCCATGAGTCACTCCCCCTTAAAGAATTTGCAGCACTCTTGCTGTGACTGAAAATACAGTCACTGTATTAAATAGACACTACCAGCTTGAAATATAATGGACTAGTTTCTCGTTTATACTGAGGCCCCTTTATATACATTGCTCCAGTATTGTGATCCCCAAACATTCAAAAAACAGGAGTCTGGCCCTAAAAAATCATGAGATTGGCTTATTTTAGGAAAATTATACATTTTTTTAGTTCTTTGTGTTTGCTTTCTGGTTTCTGAGCCTTTAGGTTGCACTTGGGTCCTGCTGTCAAGATTTTCTCAGCAACGATGAGGGCTAGAAACTTTCTTTAATAAAACTGAGGGCATGTCCACACTAAAAACTTAAGTCAACCTATATTAGGTTGACTTACAGCCACTACCCTCCTTCGTCCTCACCAGAGCGCTTCCACCGACCTAAAACAGGCAGTGTGGGGAGCTGAGCGCCTGGTCTTTCAGCTCCACTCGCAGCTCCCCGTCGGGATCCCAGCTGCTCCATAGGCTCCTGGGCTTCCCGTGGGCTGCCCTCCCCCCTACTTTCCCCACTGAGAGCAGGGGAAGCTGCCCTACTTCTTGCCCTCCACTCCTACCCTGCTGGGAGAGGGGGCCAGCCTGAGTTGTAACTATCGGGGCTTGCTTGTCAATTTCACAGCTTCAGCATAGACCCATGAAATTGACAAGACAGCCAACAGCTGGTGTAACTAACGCAGTGTCTACATGGACACTGAGTCGCTCTAGCTACACCAACATAAGCCCTACGCCTCTAGTGGAGGTAGAGTTATCATGTTGATGTAATAGGCACTTACATTAGCAGGACAAGGGTGTAGTGTAGACACTGACATAATTAGATCTACATAAGATGCCTTACATCGACCTAACTGTGTAGTGTAGACCAGGCCTGAGAGTCTCACATAATCCCATGACTCCAGGAGCTGGGGCTTAAAATAAAACATCAAACGTCACAAGATTTGTGATAAAAACATGAGAGATGGCAACACTGCCAAAGTGACAGTGTAAAGAGGGCTAACCATGGAAGTTAACTTCCATTTTTTTAGTCAAAGAGTTCGGGAGGAGGAAGGTTATTTCAACAACAGCTAGAAAAGTTCAAATGCAACAAGATTTCTGTGAAAATTTTCATTTTGAAAAAAAGACAATTTTTTTTCAATCAACTCTCCCCATAACTACAGCAAGAAAACAATATTCATACGACAGTGATTTTTAAGTAGATGGAGTGCTTTTTAATATGCTCTGATGCTTTAGGTGTGGTAGTGATGTACTGTATGCCCCAAGTGCCTCTGTATTTTTTCTTTTAATCAATCCCAATTAGAGGGTGCAAGATAAATGCTGTGGCTGCTTCTTTCTGTACCAATATGGCTATTTCACTCTCCTTGTCATCCTACTCCTCTTTGTGTATCTCCACCTGTTTCTCTACGCAAGCAGCCAACCAACATCACCAGACAGGCACTGCGGTGGAACCCCCAAGGCAAGCGGAAAAGAGGCCGCCCAAGAAATACCTGGCGACGCGACCTTCAGGTTGATAGCAAAAAAATGGGCTATACCTGGAACCAGCTAGAGCGAATGGCCCAGGATAGAAGACTATGGAGATCTGTGGTTGGCGGCCCATACCCCGGTTGGGGTGACGGGCATGAATGAATGAATGAAATGATGAAATGACCTGTTTCTCATCTTATGTTTGGATTGGTAGCTCTTTGGGGCAGAGATTGTCTGACTATGTGTATGTGCGGCACCTAGCACAATGGGGTCCTATCCATGGCTGTGGCCTCTCTGTCCTACTATAATATTAATTATTGATTATTATTCATTTGTATTGTAGCAGTGCCAAAAGGCCCAGAGTTCAGGGCCCCATTGTGCCAGGTGCTGTTCAAAAACGCATCATAAAAAGACAGTCCCTGCTCCAGAGAATTTACAATCTAAAAATAAAGTAAAATAAATAATAATTCTCAGCTGTTTGTGCAGAGAATCAGCAGTGACATCTAGTGGTCAGAGTAATTCTCATTGCTAGAGCACAAGCAGTTTTAATCATAGTGTAATAATACAATCACTGTAGAGGTTGGATCACAAAGTGTTTTACAAGCTATGTAGTACTCACTGGAAACATTTCCTCCACTACTGAAATGGATTTATTTCTGACTTTTATTCCCAGTTAATAGTATAGCTCATAGAGTTTCCATTAGTTAGGTCAATACTCTCCCTCTTTCTTTTCTATTTATTTAGTTTTCAAAAACCCAGCAATCTCCGTGTCCTTAGTTAGCTCTTCTTCACCTCTTCCCTTTTCGGAAGAGAAACCCGAAAGGGGCATGCCTGGCTCTCCTGGATTTAAATGCTGTCTGTCTTTCAGAGAAGCTATCCCAGTCAGCGACGGCCATTCATGCTACATTCAAGGTCTCAGAGAGTCCCATGTACCACAGAAGTGTACTTTCTTTCTGAAACTAAAATCAAGGGCAAGAAATAAACCATGAACTGCAGCTCAGACTTCTCATGATGAAAAGTTCACTTAGACCAGCCTCCCACCCTGGACCTAGGATCCCAACCCACCCTGCCCATACAGCCATCCCCAACAAGGCCAGTCTCATCAATGGATGGATCAAGGGGATGGATCACTTGATCATTACCTGGTCTGTTCATTCCCTCTGGGGCACCCGGCATTGGCCACTGTTGGAAGACAGGACATTGGGCTAGATGGACCTTTGGTCTGACCCAGTAGGGCCGTTCTTATGTTCCTCAGCTCAGCACTCTCCAGTGACTTCAAAGAGGAACTCTGGTGATTCCTCTCAAAAAAGTGGGCTGCAAGTCCCCAGATTAAAGAATTGACCGTGAAAAGGAGATCCCCAACAGGGAGGCCCCACAGCACAGGGGGCTCCGCAAAGCTAAGTTGCTTAGGCTTCAGCTCTGCGTGGCAGGGCTCAGGGCCCTGGGCTGCAGTCCTGCGTGATAGGGCTTTGGGCCCTAGCGAGTCTAACGCCAGTCATGCTTTCTGGACCCCTGTAACCTGCTCGCGGTCTCCCCTGTGGGCCCTGGACCCCTGGTTGAGAACCACTGATGTATACTCAGCCTCAGTGGAAGGCTCTCCAGTACGATATCAAGGGACCAGTCACCCAGAAACTGTGTCAGAGCCACCTTACCACCATGAGAGACAAGGCCCACCCAGTTGGTATGCACACCCTTGGATGCCTCCACCTGTGTCCACCACCTCAGTAGCAGCACTGGAACCCTGGGAAGCCTAGAGACACCAGTTCTCTAGGACCTTGAGTGTTAAACATGGGGTTAGAGGAAGACCATCTCCCTAAGCTTCCCTCTCTAGACCTCCTGATCCTCAAGAGACTTTTGAGGAACAGGAAGCAAAGCTTGACAAGAAGATTACTCCAACAATGAACATCTCCCTATCCTCTCCTGACGAAGCTGTTGTGCCTCCCCCACCAACTGGGGCAGATGACTTCAAACAGTTCCAAGCTCTTACTAAGAGTAGCAGACTCGCTAGAGATTCCCCTTGGAGAAGTGAAGGAGTCGCAACACATGCTGCTCGACATCCTACATACTTCATCATCAGCTCGTATTGCGCTCGTATTGCGCCTGTCAACAAGCCCCTGCTAGACCCAGCACAAACCATCTGGCAGACACCAACCACAATACCTCCCACATGCAAAAGGGCAGATAAAAACTATTCTGTTCCCTCTAAGGAGGTGGACTTCTTATTTTCTTATCCATCCTCAAATTTTCTTTCTGATGAATTGGGTATTTTTCATAATATTTTGGATGAGTATTGTGTGTGCCTCAGTTTTCCCCATGTGCTGCATGTTTAAATAGGTGGTGGAAAGGGTGTTTCCTTTGGGCAGAGTCTCATCAGACAATGATAATTCTGATGGCCTGAACATTTGATGCCTAGCAACTAAAGGCCCTGGGCATCCAACCCTCTGCAGGAAGCCAGCTGGGTTTGATCAGCTGGGGAACAAAGGAACTAAGGTGGAAAGCCAGGTGACAAGAGTTTGCTGGAAACCAGGACAAAGGACTGGGAAGGGGCTAGGGGTGTGGCTAAGTGGGAGGCAGCTGGAAGGAGTGTTGGTTGGTGAATTGGGACTCAGGGGTCGAGAGTTAGCGCTCTGGGTCTGAGCCAGATGGACTTTTGCTGCAATTTCCAGACAACTAATAAACCTTGAGAGTCACTGCTGACTGAGGACATAGGAAGATGGGAGGGGGGTGCATTGCCTCTTTTGGGGACTGTGCAGGCTTCCCCAGGTGTCCTATTCAGGTGGCTCACTGCAGGGAGCTCAAGGCATGAAGCAGGGGTGCTGAAGGCTCCGAAGTTGGAGAGGAGGCTTATCCTATTGAGAGTGTGCCCTGAAGGGTGTCAGACTGAATGGGGTCGTGCAGCCAGGGATTGATTCAGCGCTGTTTGAGAGCACCGAGCCTGTGGATATGTGATATCCTTGTTGTAGATGCTGTAAATGAACATGGCAGACAGCACCATGCTAACTCAGGGACTGGAAATGGCTGGATTTATTTGGCAGGAAATCATACTCCTCAGTGACCCAACAATTTAGGATCACTAATTATCAAGCCCTTATGGGAAAATACAATTACATTAATTACTCTAAGCTCAACGCGTTTATTGAACATCTCCAAAATGATTAAAGAGAACAGAACCAGGCTATCATCACTGGGTTCAGTTCTGCCTTTGTAGGGGGTGCAGGTGTATGAGACCAGAGGGGCAGAGTTTTTCTTCAAGGTGTGCCCAGTTGGCATGTGCGACACATGCAGACTGAGGTGCCCAACAAAAGCATAACAGAGAAAGAGGAACTGGGTAGTCATAGGTGTTTCTTTAACTCTACTCCTGAGGGAATCTTTTCTTGTCTGTATTGTTACCAACATACGCATTTTGAAATAAATCGCCAAAATAATTGAAACTGGTATGATTATACTTTGCTATTTTGACAAATAAAATATGCAGAATTTTAAAATGTTGTGCGCAGAATTTTTAATTTTGGGGCACAGAATTTCCTTAGGACTAATGACTGAAGGGGAAAACTTAAGCAATACTTAGAACTAGAGCTGGTATATTGTAAACCTAGTTTATGAAAAGAAATGACAGTTTGCTGTCCCTTGAAGGAATTAGAAAAGTGAAAATCCTTCCCCTCTTTTCCAGTGGGGAGAAATGTTAAGAGTGTTTATTTCCCCTCCAAAACTGAATGAAATCCTCCCTCCCCGCAGAATATCAATATTTCCATTTTGAATGCTCTCCCCCCACATCAAAATATGAAAAATGACGACTAAAATAAAAGCTTTCATTTTGGTCAAAATGGCATTTTCTGTTAAAAAAAGAATTTTGAACAAAAGTTTTCAGCCAGCTGCAGTTTGAATGTTCAGAATTGACGACACCCTGTTCCCATCTCCCCCTCCAGAGGGCTCCGGGTGCAAACTCTGCCCCAGCTACTGGCTGCTGCATGGGGACAAGTGCTACTGGCTGTCTAAAGAGAGTAAAAACTGGACTGGGAGCCGTGACGACTGCTTGTGGAAGAGCTCTCACATGCTTGTGATCCGGAACCAGGAGGAGATGGTAACATAAAATACAGGTTCATCAAACTCCAGCCGGAGAGAGACGTGTGTCACTAGTTACAACCCCAGTGCAGCAGGTTTATCCAGCCTGACTCTACCCTCTCTGTCCCATTTCTCCTGTTCCCAATATTGCCAACCTCAACAGTTCAAAAATTATGAGTCAGACCCTAAAAAATCATGCGATTGGCCTAAAATCACAAGCTTCTTATAAAAGATTAAATCATGATTTTTAGCCCACCTTCTGATTTGTGATCTCCCCCTGCCTACTCCTAGTGTGTGTGTGACTAGCACAGCACTGCCTGCCCTTGCATATTTATTGAAAGTACGAGGATTTTGGCTCCTGCTGCAGAAGCTTTCACAATAATGCAAAGAGCGCGTACCGTTAGCAATTATGGAGCAGGGCCTGTGGGTACCACTCCCTATCTCTTGCCCTCCCAGGCCATGGCAGTCACCTGTTCCCATAGTTGCCAAAGTTTGTGCAGCTCCATGCAGACAGTGTGAAAGTCACTAGTCTCCCCTAAACGGTACCCTGCCACTGTTGGGGGGAGGGGGAGGGGAGCGGGACGACTATCACATGCTTCTACAGAACCAGACTAACACGGCTACCCCTCTGATACTTATCACATGAGGAACATTAAAGACTTGCTCACTGATGAGGAACATCACTCATGGAGCTGCACATAACTTTACTTCCCCCCCCAAAATTCAGTGAATTCCCCATACTTTTTGTGGCCCTACTATTGCCTCAGATGTATAGGCTTTAAGGTCAGAAGGGACCATTGTGATCATCCAGTCTGACCTCCTGCACATTACAGGCCACAGAACCTCACCCACCCACTCCTGTAACAAACCCCTAACCACTGGCTGAGTTACCGAAGTCCTCAAATCATGGTTTAAAGACTTCAAGTTACAGAGAATGAACTATTTATACTGGTTTAAACCTGCAAGTGACCCGTGCCTGATGCTGCAGAGGAAAACTAAAAAAACCCAGGGTCTTGGCCAATCTGACCCAGGGAAAATTCTTTTCAACCCCAAATATGTTGATAAGATGCCCACATGCTCAGAGTGTAAGACCCACCAAGCAGATATCTGGGAAAGAATTCTCTGTAGTAACTCAGAGATCTCCCCAGCTAGTGTCCCGTCCCCAACAGTTGGGGATTTTGCTACTGCTTTCCTGCTGCTCTCCTGCAGGAAGCTCTGACTCACGAGTGGGGGATGCAGAGGAAGATGATGGAATCTTCACTCTGCCTTGCTCCTGGTCAGAAGCAGCAGCAGTGTCCAGTGCAGGAAGGAAAGCCCTGGGGAAATGAGGAGGCGCTGGTGGAAGCTGAACAATCTGGGCTCCAAGCAGCTGCCATGGAGGCACTGGACAGCCATAGCAGAGGACATGTGGTGAAGTGGCTCCAGTGGTGAGCTGGAGCTGGTTCCCACAGGTTCTCAAGAACCGGTTGCTAAAATTAGACCTCCTTGGAGAACCGGTTGTTAAAGGGTCAGGGGGTGGGCAAAGAACTCTGGTCCGTGGGCCGGACGATCCTGTTGCTCCCAGGATTCCCAGCTGCGGAGGCTGAGGCTCCCCCGGCCCTCCCCCCACTTCCCTGCAGCTGCAGCATGGCCAGCTGCTGGCACCAGCTGGGCAGCTCAGCTGAGCTCCGGAGTCGTCCTGCTGCTTTGAGCTGCCGGCAAGGTAAGGGGGGAAGGGGCTGTAAGCTCTAGGGCTGCCGAGGGGGCAAGTGGGGCAATTTGCCCCAGGCCCTGCAGGGGCCTCCGGCCCCACGAGTATGTCTCCCCCCGCCCCGGCCCCTCCCCTGCTCCCCCCCCTTAAATCAGAACTTTTTATAGGGAACCCATTGTTAAGATTTTGGCAGCTCATCACCGAGTGGCTCCACAAAACAATGTGCGCCCCAGGGCAGAGGGGTAAGGTGGGAAGGGGCAGAGAAGCTTACCTGACAGTGGGAGCCGTGCCGCTCAGGGCTCCCACTGACAGCCATTTCTAAGTAAAATTAAGCCTTGCTTATGATCTCAGGATAAAACTCTCAAATGTCAGGATTTTTTTTTTTTTAGCTGTAGCTTGGGGGAACCTAATCACAGGTGAAGCTGAACCCAGGACTCCCTTAAAGGGCCAGCTCACCCTGCGACACCAAAGACTGGTGCTGGTGTCACTATGTCTGCACAGAGAGAGCCACATTTCCCACCCTGGAGCTGGGACTCTGCCCACCCAGGGGCGAGGGTGAATTAGCTCAGGAGCTGATGGGTTCTCCTGCTGCATTATGGGCAGAACCACTGAAGCCAAGAGCGGGTATTAAACAGGAGCACTAAGGGAGTTCTAGCCTGTTATGGCATATTCACCCCTCTCCCTCTGCTTTGCCCCTCACAGGAGTTCATACAGGATGCTATACAAGGTGAAAGCTACGCCTGGATTGGACTTAAAGTGACACCCCCAGGGGGGAAATGGACCTGGGTGGACGGTTCCCCATTAGATCCAACGCTGTAAGTGCTGCCTGACATTTCCTGTTTGACATGTTTGGGAAAAGCTCTAATTGTGTAACTTGCTGATGTTAAATTGTTCAGCCTGTGTCTAAGGCCTGGCCGACACCTATCAGTTAAGGGTACTTTGTTTCCTAACATGAGAGTTCCAGCAAAGGCCCTAGTACAGCTGCAGTTATACCAATGTGCCTGCGCTTACAGCAGTGTAGCTTATGCTGATTGTGAAACTGGCATAAGCTGTAATGGTAGAAGAACTTTCTGTGGCTATAGCTGTCCCCACACTACAGGGTTTCCAGTATAACTGCACCAGAAACACCTCCCAGTGTAGACAAGGGCTAAGGTGCTGATCTGCCCCCCAGTACCACAGTATCTGAGCACCTCAATACCTTTACTGTATTTATCTTCTCACACCCCTGTGATGCAGGGCAGGGCTATTACCTCCCATGCTACAGATGGGGAAACCAAGGCACAAAGACTAACAGTGGGATTCACAAAGGTATTTAGGTTCCTAATGCCCATTGGCTTCAAGGGGAGTTAGGTGCCTAAGTATCTTGGTGAATCCTGCCCAAAGTGACTTGCCCAGAGTATCACAGGAGCCTGGTCAGAACAGGGAATTGAACCCAGGTCAGCACCCTAACCACTGAACCATCCTTCCTCTGTCACACGTCAGCTCCTCTGGGCTGGCAGCTGGAGGCTGTGACAGCTTTTAATTTCTATCCGACAAGTGTCCTCATTTTTGTGTGGTTCCCCTATGGAAGTTAAATGTTACTGTTGTGGGCTTGTTTGGTATTATCCCCCCATAAGGATGCTAAATGTCATTACAATGTGGTCACTGTTACCAGGCAGTTCAGCTCCCTTCACCTCTCAGAGCAGATCTTCTGCTCCACTGAGGACTAAACCAAGAATTGCTTCTCCCCTTGCGGGTGCCAGGATCAGCCACTCCAAGCAGCAGTTCATTGATGGGGGCTAGAAATCATGTCTCTGCATCATGCCCCAAGGTGACATTTAGTCCCTCTGCTCCAATCGCTCTTTAAATTATATATCCCCAGTGGAACAGACTGAGGGAGCCCCCACCTCAGATTATCCCCTAGCTCAGTGGTTACAGGCTGCTCCTAAGAGTGGAAGACCACTGTTCAAATCCCTTCTCCCCTGCAGCCACTAAGGGACTTGAACTGAGGTCTCCCACTTTCCAGGTGAGTGCCTAAACCCCTTGGCTAAAGGTTACCAGGGAGTGCTTGCTCCTCTGTGCTGTTTTGTGGGAGCTCATCTGTGGGGCCCAAGCTGGTAAGTGCCTTTGAACATGTCTACTGGCTCAGGGCCCACAGGTGCATTAGGCGGAGGAACACCTGTCCGCTGCTGGCTTATGCATAATGCCAGGGCTTAGGCAGCCAGCAGCCTAGAGAGAGGCAGCAGCGCATGTGCTGAGAGGTAGAAATGCAGCCATCGCAGCCTAGGAACCCTTCTCTGAAAACTGAGGCACTGAGCGAGTTCAGGCACCTCCAGGGTTTGGTGGCAGCTGAGCAGGGGTTTGGTGAATCCCAGGGGGATGCGATTCTGGGATGTAGGTACCTGAAGTGTCTGGTAGGCTCTCAAGTCCCTTTGTGAACCCAGCTCTAACCATACATTCAGACAAATCCTCAGTTTCCCTGCAGCCCTTCATTACCCAGGTCAAACAGTGCAGGTTTCCTCTCACCCTTGAGACTCAGCCTCTGTTTTTAAAGGAAAGCCAAGATGCGGGAGCTCAAGGTGGCTGCTTCCAATGAGAAAGTACCAGGTCACTGACCCATGAGATTCAGCCTAGTTCCTTCCTTGCCAGAGACCCCCTAGCCCATCTCACATCCTAGGCTGTCTTCTCACCTGAAACTCTGCAGGAAAGTTACAGATGAAGGACAACACCAGAGCCAAGCTTCCCATTAGAGAGAGGTGTTATTGTTCTTCCCCCTCTGGGCCTTTCCTTGTTAAAGGGAATCACATTGACACTGACTCTCTTTAATTCTGCAGCTTCCAAGTCTCAGGCTCTGCTGAAGGGAACAGCTGTGGCTTGATAAAAGGCAGCCGGATTCAGTCTGAGACGTGTGGTGCTGTGTTCAGATGGATCTGCCAGAAAGAAGCTGCCGTGATATAAACAGTGGGGACGAGGATCCGCATTAGTGTCTCTGTAACACGCAGTACCCTGTGTTTAGGCTCATGGGGCGGGATTGTGGCTTTAGGCGGAGCTCTAAGCCGGGGGCAGAGCAGAGCCCCGGGAGACGCTGGGACTCAGGTGCCCCTCGCTGTCACAGTTCCTCTCCCTGCTTCTTCTCACTGGGCTGGGGTCTTGGGGTGTAATTTATAACTGCCCAAAATCTGCAGTAAGTTACTCCCTCTTCTACTTCCTGAGGTACCCAGGGATGGGAGGCCCCTCACCACCCTTTGCCTGAGGGAGCCTTGTCTGTGCCTGCCGGGGGTCAGCTCCCCAACTCCACTGGCCACATGCGCTCGTGCTGGGCCTGCAGTCACTGCAAGGTAGCAATGGGCCCTCTCTGTCCTCAAGCCCTCTGAGCATCCAGCCCCCGGTCCCCTGGACACTGGCAGTATTCATAGATGAGCTGCTTCCAAAGGAACTGTAACCTCCCTCACCCCCCTTACCAGTTCCATCTCAGGTCACTGCTCCACTTAACACACAGCGCTGACATCTGTTCATAGTGAAATCACACCTCAGTTCAACAAAGCAGAGAGTCAAGTAGCTGCAAGATGTAGTACTGGAAACAAATGGCCGTATAAAATAAAAACATGCATTCTGGAGCCTGGACTTATTTAACAAGCTAATCGCCTGTCTAACCAAGTCCTGGTCACCCGAAATCCTTGCAGCACTTTATAGCCAGGCAGGCTGTGACCCTTCTTTCATGAGATGTGTTTCTTCCTGTAGATTTCCTCTTTTGTGGATTTTGCAATCTCTCAATTTGCACCTGGTGCAGTGAACAAACAGGCATCCAGTATGAGGCGTACAAGACACAGATGGCCAGACAGGGTGACAATGTCAGTTATTTTCAGTATAGATACATAACTCCTTCCATATTATCCATATGCACATCTCACAATGATGATGACCAGTGGGCTACTGGCTCTCAGTACAGACCTCACGTCACCCTTTTGTAACTATTGTGTAGATAGCTCCAGGGGATCCTTGTAAACCCTCTGCAGGCCCTGTGCCCTCTGCCAGTTGGCATCAAGGACTCCCTGGGTTACATACAACTTGCCCCTAAACTCCCTCTCTGGGCTGGCTCAGCTCCTCTGTCCTGTAAGGAGAGGGACTGAAGCCAATACCCAGCTATACAGCTGGCTGCAGTGTGTGGAGAGGGTGAGTGCCAACCTCAGGGCAGACTGCTGGGAACCAGGCACAAACCTCAAACTGGCTGAGAGTTCCAAACTGAGATTTCACCAACCAAACATCCAGTGTAAACTCCTTAGGCACGGTACCAGCCTAACCACGGAGTCACAGACAGGCCTCTTGGGTACTCCAGTCTGTCTCGCCACACAGGTGAGCCTGCCTTTGTGATAGCTGGTACCTTACACCCAGAATCACAACAGTATTCAGGTTACTCCCAGTCCCAAACATCATGTATCTACAATAAACACAGTGTATTGCCATTTTCCCTGAAAAAGATCCCGTGTGCTGCTTCTAAGCATAACATTTTTGGTGGAGAATTGCAAAAATGGGAAGACATGCACCGTAATGACTGAAAATACTGCTAAAAGGTATACCATACGTATAAAGTGATTGATCATTCAGGTGTGCACACCCCTGGTAGTAGAGGTGCCGGGCAATAGGGGGAGCATTAGAGTCCTGACTCTTACCTGTCGGGGAAAAAATTGCATAGGTGAATATACCCTGGGTCATAGCAGGATCAAGCCCAAAAGGTGGGGGGCTAAGTGTTTCCCCCCCCCCCCCCGCCCTGTAGGCAGAGTTTTTAGCGGGTATAGACTTCTTGTGTTTTGTAAGTCCCAGCACAAGCGTGGGCAAATAAACAATAGATTTCTGTAAGACCTCACTCTGAAGCATATGAGAGTGTGGAATATTGTTTAATTTCACAATTTTAAGAAAAATTGTTAAGGAAAGGGACCAGGAGGGGTGGGGGCTAGTTAAGGAGCCCACCCTCCTTGCTAAATTGGTAGTGGAACAAAGCGTGTCTCTAACAAGGAACAGTTCAGCAAAGAAAGCAGAACTGGGCCCAGACAAGCAGGCAGGCAACAGATAGAGATTGGAAAACAGGTTGGGAGCCCTGAGGGCATAGTGGTAGAAGTAAGGAAAGAAGTAAGTAAGTGCAGGCCTGGGGATTTCAGATCCCTGGGACAATACTTGGAATGATATCTGGGCTATTGGAAGTTTCATTTTGGAAAATAAGCAAGTAATTTATGGAAAGAGAGTGAGAAATTAACTCTGCAAAGGCTGGAGAAAATTAAGCAGTTAAAAGTTGTAAAAAAGTTGTTTTAAAAAGTGTTATAAGAAAATTCTGGGTTTCTTTGCAGCCATTCTAAAGGGAATATGGGCTCTTTTCCAGAGGAATGTCTGTAAATAAGCCAGGCAAAGAAATAATCTAATTTAAATCATTTGACTATGAATAATGTAGTCAAATTTGCTAAAGAAACAAGGGGTTTCTATTGAAACTTAACTGCCCTCAAATGTATACAAATGTAATCTATGTACAACTGTGTATAAATATATTGTGTAAATATGTGGAGTGTTTAGCACCTACACCAACACTTCTGGCTTAACTGTTTTGTAGGTTTAAGATAAATTGTTTTTTGTTTTGTTTTTAAATAACACCACTAATGAATTCACCCTTTAACTCCCCTGTAAGGCAGACGGCCAGTCCTGGCATTTAACAATTAAATTATAAAAGAATCAATAAGGGCACCATTTCTATGGTGGCTGATATGACACAGGTCATACAAGAAGTACAAGCCACATTTGAATATTCCTCAGTTGTTGATTAGGCCAACTGTTTCTTTGCCATACCCCTACAGCCGGACTCACAAGATTGGTTTGTCTTTACAATAAGGGAGCAACAATGAACCTTTTGTTGGTTGCCCCAGGGATATCACAACAGCCCAGCTATTGCCCATCGGCATGTTGTGGATATGCTAGGCCAGTTGAGTCCTCAAGAAAGGCCTTTTGTGTTTTTATATGTAAATGACATTTTGATATTTGGGGAAACTAAGGCACAAACTCAAACACTAACAGAAAAAGTTTTAGCACTAATTCAGGAAATGGGATTCAAAGTAGCCTTAAACAAGGCTCAGTTGGTGCTACCTCAGGTGACACACCTGGACATAGTCGTTGGACAAGACGGGAGACAGGTAGATCAGAGGAAGGTAAGGGCACTAGTAGAAATGCCGGCCCCTACTGACGCCCACTCTTTAAGGATACTGCTAGGAGGAGTCAATTTTCTTAGACCACACATCTATAAATATGCTGAAATAACTCACCCATTGTGGAAACTGCTAAAGTAAAGAACAAAATGGGAATGGGGATAAGAGCAGGACTCTGTTTTAACCCGGCTAAAACAGAAGGCTCTCACAGCCCCTGCCCTGCGTTAAATAAAATAAAAAGAATATTGCATGTTCAAAGGAATGGAAATGAATTTACCAGTGGGTAACAAAAAACCCTAAACAGTTAAAGGTGCGACATGTAAAGGCACATAGAAAAGGAACGGGTATGGAGGCCACCTGGAATAATTGGATAAATACGATAACTGCCCAACAGCATGACATAGCAGTTGTAACCAGAGGTCAGAAAAGGAATGTCTGCTCTGAAACTCTGAGCCAACAGATGGCACTACAGACCATCCTAACTGAGTTCCAAAAAATAAAAATTAAAAAGACAAAAGTTACTTAATGTAGCCCATCAGTTTATGCATGAAGAAGTGGAAGGGACTTTAAAAAAGCTAAAGCAAGTAGCAGAATGGGAGTGTATGGAAGATGATGTTAAAGCATGGGTGTGAAATTGTGTGTGGTGCGCTCAGGACAAGGCTCCTCCTCCACACTGGCAATTCATGATACACCAACAAAGGCTTGGGCCACGGTACAGGATTCAAATTGATTTTATTAATAAATTGCCAAGGAGTAAGGAAGGATTCCAGTACTTATTGGTGGCAATGAATTCCTTTTCAAGATGGGTAAAGGCATTTCCCACTAAAAATAACAGCACCAGGGTGGTGGCCAAAAAGTTCTTTAATAAGGTAGTATGTAGATATGGCATCCCCAAAATAATAAATTCAGACAATGGGGGAGCCTTTAAAAAACAATATTTACAGTAATGATACCAGCCTTCGGAATTAAAAGATCCATATACCATATCGGCCTCAGGCCAAGTAGAGTGCATGAACCGCAGTATTAAGGAAGCGCTCCGGAAGGTAGTAAATCATACAAAAAAAGACTGGCCGAATAAACTGACACTAATTTTGGGGGTCATCTGCAGCAGTAACAGACTATGGACAAAAATTCAACCCTTTCAAATTCTGTTTTAACATCTAATGCGCTTAATAATTAATCATAATTACCTGGTAATGGGTCAAAAAGAGAGCTCTAATATAACCCAGCATGATTATTTTCAATGGCTTAAACCAGGGGTCGGCAACCTTTCAGAAGTGCTGTGCCGAGTCTTCATTCATTCACTCTAATTTAAGGTTTCACGTGCCAGTCATACATTTTAACATTCTTAGAAGGTCTCTTTCTATAAACCTAATATATAACTAAACCGTTGTTGTATGTAAAGTAAATAAGGTTTTTTAAATGATTAAGAAGCTTCATTTAAAATTAAATAAAATGCAGAGCCCCCCGGACCAGCCAGGACCCGGGCAGTGTGAGTGCCACTGAAAATCAGCTCGCGTGCCGCCTTCGGCACCCGTGCCATAGGTGGCCTATCCCTGAGATACAACAATTAACATATGCATGCGCACACACACACGCCAGTCGATGTTAAAGTTACCAGATTGATAGGTTGATCAGCCAACGCCCTTTCAAATGTCCAAAGGCACATTCTACCACCATTCTGCACTTGCTCAGCCTATAGCTGAACTGCTCCTTACTGCTGTCCAGGCTGCCTGTGTACAGCTTCATAAGCCATGGGAGCAAGGGGTAGGCTGGGTCCCCAAGGATAACTACTGGCATTTCAACATCCCCAATGGTAATTTTCTGGTCTGGGAAGAAAGTCCCTTCTTGCAGCTGCTCAAACAGCCTGGAGTTCTGAAAGATGCAAGTGTCATGCACCTTTCCCGACCATCCCATGTTGATGTCAGTGAAACGTCCCTTGTGATCCACCAGTACTTGCAGCACCATTGAGAAGAACCCATTGCTGTTTACGTACTGGTTGGCAAGATGGTCTGGTGCTAAGACAGGGATATGCGTTCCGTCTATTGTCCCCATTGCAGCAAAGCCACCCACTATGACCTACACATTTCCCAGAATCACCACTCTTCTTAGCAGAAGGGTATTGATTGCCCTGGCTACTTGGATCACAGCAGCCCCCACAGTAGATTTGCCCACTCTGAATTGATTCCCGACTGACCAGCAGCAATCAGGCGTTACAAAGCTTCCACAGGGCTATCGCCACTCACTTCTCAACTGTCAGGGCAGGTCTCATCTTGGTATTCTGGCGTTTCAGGGCGGGGGAAAGCAACTCACAAAGCTCCAGGAAAATGGCCTTATGCATGCGAAAGTTTCGCAGCCACTGGGAATCATCCCAGACCTGCAACACTATACGGTCCCACCATCTGTGCTTGTTTGCCAGGCCCAGAATCGGTGTTCCACTGGATCAACCTGCCCCACTGCTGCCATGATGTCCCAATTGCCACATCCCGTGCTTTCAGGAATGTCTGTGTCCACGTCCTCCTCCCAATCTTTCTCGTGCTGGCGGCTCCTAGCCAGGCTCTGCACATACTGCAGGATAATGCGTGAGGTGTTTACAATGCTTAGAAAAGCAGTGCACAGCTGAGCGGGCTCCATGCTTGTCGTGCATCTGCATGGATAACCCAGGAAAAAAGGCAGGAAACAATTGTTTGCCGTTGCTTTCAAGGAAGGCGGGAGGGAGGGGAGACTGACAACACGTACCCAAAATCACCCACGACAATGTTTTTGTCCCATCAGGCATTGGGAGCTTAAGCCAGAATTGCAATGGGCGGTAGGGACTGTGGGATACCTACCCACAGTGCACCACTCCGTGAGTCAATGCTAGTCATGGTATTGAGGACACACTCCACCAACCTAATGTGCTTAGTGGGGACACACACGATCGACTGTATAAAATCGGTTGCTAAAGATCAACTTCTATAAAATCAACCTAATTTTGTAGTGTAGACATGCCCTTAGGCAGAGTCCCAAGGCTGGATTTGAGCCGTATCAGAGGGGGAGCTGTGTTAGTCTGGATCTGTAAAAGCAGCAAAGAGTCTTGTAGCACCTTATAGACTAACAGACGTTTGGGAGCATGAGCTTTCATGGGTGAATACCACTTTGTTGGATGCATGGGATTTGAGCAGTTTCCCTGGCAGACAAAATAGGTGGCAGGACTGGGGGGGGACAAGATGTGCAAATGGAGTTTCTGGATTTCACCAAAATCAACAGTGTTCTGCCAAGTGATGCTCAGAGCATTCCCTGATGTTCCAGAATTGGTCAGATGTGATGGTCACAAGAGATCAGTCAGGCTTTTCCAGGGCAATAATACTTTTATCAGTCTCCTTGCACTGCAGCCTCCTTTGCCTTTGTAAATGCATCGGGTTTGCTGCAGATCCAGTATCTCTCACTGGTGCATCGCAAGCTGCTGACCCCATTCTCATCAGCCAGATACACGCAGTCACCATCTCCTGTTATTGGAAACCTGCAAGACAGAAGCCAGGGAGCTGGTGTCAGGCAGGAGCTGGGTGTTTCCCGTCAGTCACAGACAGGGGGAGACACTCGCACAGTGCTGGGAGCTCTGCACTCACAGCCCCTCAGGATTCCCCCTCTTGCACCAGTCACAGACCCCCATGATTCCCCCTCCTGCACCAGCCACAGACCCCCCATGATTCCCCCTCCTGCACCAGCCACAGGCCCCGCCCCAACCCCCAGCAGAAGGTGACAGTAGGGCCGAGAGAGGTGTGACGCTGTATGGAATAGAAGAGACACTTTGTGATATTATTGATACCAATATTATAAAATTGCAATGAGTCTGACCGGATATGCCATGTAAGGTATCTGCAAAACTGTTATGATTTGCCAAGTGAGATGATCTTGTTTATATATTTGTATTACCTTTGTACTATGACATAGATATGTAGGGTATATCTGTATTTCCAAACTTGTGCTGTGTTTCTGGGTGATACCCCCAGACAGATTGCCATCAGCACTGCCTAGCCTGATCGATGGCCCATCAAGGGTCATCAACTGTACAGAGAACCAATTGAAGGAAGTAGAGGATACACCTTACAAGTCAGGTGCCTGGGGACAGAGAACTCTAAGGCTTCCCTGCTAGGTGCTGTGAAGCTTCTGTTTGGAACAAAGGAGGATGTACAAGCCACATGGCAAAAGGAATATAAAAGACAGCTGCATCATCTCCATTTTGTCTTCATTCCTGCTTCTTATCTCTGGAGTAACCTTTCTACAACCTGAAGCTCTGAACAAAGGACGAATGACCCATCCAAGCTGTGGATGTGTTCCAGAGGGACCTTCAAGGCAGCAAACTCCCCAATGCTGCTAAGAATCTGATATATGGACTCTGACATAGGCGCCGGGTTATATGGGCGGGAGGAGCCTCAGCCCCAGGAATATTCAGAGCTGTGGGCTGTGCTCCACCAATATCTGGAGCTGGATTTCTCCCCTGGCCCTGCCTGGAGCAGGCACTGGCCCCTGGCTGCCACTACCATCATCCCCAGCCCTGGAGCATCCCCGCCCACCCAGTAGCATAGTGGGGTGGAAGGGGGGAAGCAGCTGCTCCCCTTTGAGCACATTTTACAAAATCAGCACCTTTCCAGGCAGCCAGCACTGGGCTCCGGACTTGGAGTCCGGACCGGGTTTTGCGTGTGGCCGCCAGCTGGCTCTGGGCTCTGCAGGCAGCGTGGGCTGGTTGCCGGGCTCCCCCGGGGAGAGGAGCTCGCAGCTGCCCCTCCCGGAGCCAGGGTGGGCTCTGCCGGGAGGGGGAGGGGCGGCAGCGCAGCCCCCCCCCAGTGCGGCGGGGGACTGAGGAGCAGCAGCCCCGTTGGTCCCGGCAGCCCCGTGCAGAGCAAGGCAGCCACGCGGTAGGGAAGGGAGCTCTGAAGCCCAGCTGGTGCTGGTGGAGAGGGAAGGGGGGGGATGTTTTTTTCTCCTGGTCTCTCTTCAGCGGAGGGGGCTGAGGGATCAGCAGGACCAGGAGGCAAAGGAGTGACTTTGGGTTATTGCCCCCCCACTCCCCCCCCAGTGCTGTGCCCAGGGCTGTGAAAGGGGGCTTAGTGCAGCTTGTGAAGGAAGGGGGGGGGGGGTAAAGGTGCTTTAAGGTGCCAGTTGTGTATCTCAGGGGCTGCACAGTGCTCTGTAGGAGTTTTCAATTGCCTGCTAAATGCTTCCACAACGCCACCTTTTCACTCAGTACATCCTGAATAGTGGGGACTGGGGGCGGGGGAGGGGGGAGTGTAGCAGATGCCAATTTGAGGTGAATAGTCTCTTGGCCAGATTCTACTGCGTTTATGGGGCTTTGTGCCATGGGCTGGAGCAAAGTAGCTGGTGGATAACCAGGAATCTGGTTAATAATTGTTCTCTAAATTCAGCTTTCTTCTTTCTCTCTGAATTATCAGTAATTCAAAATAGTAGTGTGCAAGCTGACTGGATAATGGTAATAGCATAATCTCTTGTTATAGCACTGCCTGATTAGTAATTGGATATGTTGGCTGGCACCTTTTTTTACGTGTTCGCTCCCCCTGATGTTAGAACCTGGCTACACCACTGGGGAGGGGAGCTTCCTAGACCTGTGCAGCTGGGGCTTAGGTGAATTTTGTGATACTCTGCCCCTCCCCAGCTACTACCCTGCACCCCCCACTCATGCACCATGCTGGGCAAGGGGCAGCCCCATCCCCAGTGAGGCTGTGGTGAGGGGTGGCAGCAGGGGAGGCCACACGTGATGGCAACTTCCCCTCCCCCCGGTACCCACCATAGGGGAGGCGAGTGGGCTTTCTGGACCTGAGAGGGACCCTAGGAGCATGTGCAGTGACTGGGGGGGCAGAAGGGGTCCCTCCCCTGGAGCTTGCTGCTGCCAGGGAGAGTGGAGGGGAGTCCTCTTTGGCCCTAGCCCTGGGGCAGCTTGTCTGCACCCCAAGTTCCTTATCCCCAGCCCTGCCCCAGAGTCCTCACCTGACGGGAAAAACACGCAACTTAAATTTGGTGGTCAGTTTAGAGTATCATAGAATATCAGGTTTTGAAGGGACCTCAGGAGGTCAGCTAGTCCAACCCCCTGCTGAAAGCAAGACCAATTCCCAACTAAATCATCCCAGCCAGGGCTTTGTCAAGCCGGGCCTTAAAAACCTCTAAGGAAGGAGATTCCACCACCTCCCTAGGTAACCCATTCCAGTTCTTCACCACCCTGCTAGTGAAAAAGTTTTTCTTAATATCCAACCTAAACCTCCCCCACTGCACCTTGAGACCATTGCTCCTTGTTCTGTCATCTTCTACCACTGAGAACAGTCTAGATCCATCCTCTTTGGAACCCCCTTTCAGGTAGTTGAAAGCAGCTATCAAATCCCCCCTCATTCTTCTCTTCTGCAGACTAAACAATCCCAGTTCCCTCAGCTTCTCCTCAGAAGTCATGTGCTCCAGCCCCCTAATCATTTTTGTTGCCCTCCACTGGACTTTCCAATTTTTCCACATCCTTCTTTGCAATGTGGGGCCCAAAACTGGACATAGTACTCTAGATGAGGCCTCACCAATGTTGAATAGAGGAGAATGATCATGTCTCTCGATCTGCTGGCAGCCCCTACTTATACAGCCCAAAATGCTGTTAGCCTTCTTGACAAAGGCCAGAGGAGGGAGTGTTAGTGCCTGTGCGGACTTCCGGGAAGCGCATGGTGTGGAAGGGGATGCTGGGATGCTCTGGAGGAACCACTCCTTCAAAGCTAGTCAGGACTCTTGGGGAGCCTCCTCTCTGAGCAGACTGTCTCCAGGGCAAGAAGCTTACACCTTCCTGGGTCTGACCTCGGAGCATTCAGCATGCCCTTCCACACCATGCACTTTCCGCAGTGAGTCCGCCCAGGCGGGGTCCTGGGACAGCCAGAGGTCCCTGCACCCCAACTCTGCAGTCAGACGTGACTCTCAGCCAGCCAGTAAAACAGAAGGTTTATTAGATGACAGGATCACAGTCTAGAACAGACCGTGTGGGTACAGAAAACAGGACCCCTCAGTCAGGTCCATCTTGTGGGGTGTGGAGCCCAGACCCAAGTTCTGGGCCTCTCCCCATTTCTCCAGCCAGCTCCAAACTGACACTCCCTCCTCTGGCCTTTGTGTCTCGATTCCGGACAAGGAGGCCACCTGATCTTTGTCCCCAACACCTTCAGTTGGCACCTTGCAGGGGAAACTGAGGCACCCACACAGTATTCAGAGAAAATATTAAGAACATTCCCACTTCATCACAACAGGTGCAACAAAATATAATACTGTATATTGAAGTAGGCAAGTGCTGCTTCTGACTTTCCACTTGTAATTGACCCTTGTAATCTTGTGGCACTGACGTGTTGTAGCTTCATTTTATATCGGCTTACAGGGCGGGAGTGGGGGGGGGGGGGACCACTATTTTGGGCCCCACCAAAAATTACACAAACCTGCCGCCTATGGACTCTGAAGTCTCTGTATGTATCTGATGGCTTTTTCATTTAACATGTCTCTTCCTGTTCTTTTTTCTTTACAATAAACCTTTAGTTTTAGACACTAAAGGATTGGCTGGCAGTGTGGTATTTTGGGTAAGATGCAAACTAATACTGATCTAGCAATGTGGCTGGCACTTTGGGGTGAGAAAAACATTTTGTACATGTGAGCAGAGAATCAAATAACTTCTCACTGTACTGAATCCAGGTGCTGAGTGGGAGCCAGAGAACTGGAATGCAATAAAGGGGGAGGGGTGATTTCCTTTTTCAGCTTTTCGTAACCAGTGAGGGGGATCAGCAGCACAATTTGTGATTGGTTGAGGAGTTTAACTTCAGTGTTACCCGCCAGCCTTGGGAGGATCTGCTCTCCCTTTTGCAGCCTGACCTGACCTTGGCATTGCCAGCGAGGGCTGCCCCAGGCACCCTGGCTCACAAGAGGTTCTAAGATCAACTGGCTTCCATAGAGTCTTTATGCTGTGTAGATATTTTAACATCCTCTCCCTGCCCACACCCCCCACCGCTGGGTTTGGATGGGCACCTGCAGGCCCAAACCCTGCAAACTGCCCCAAGGGGAGGTTCTAGGCAACCGTCAGCATGGTGAGAAGCAGCAGTAACACTGCACAGAAGAGCTGGGTGCAGGGCTCCCTGGACAGTTTACAGCAGCTCTCAGGGCAGGCTGTATTGGGGAGGGCTGGAGCGAAACTCCAGCAGCACAGAGACTGCGGCACAAACCCAGCAGCCACGATGTGACCCCAACAACTCACACAAAGCTTCCCGTGAGAGCTGGAAGCCAGCACGTCCCACCTGGGAACAGGGCGGGATCCAGGCCCACAGACACATCCTCCCCCATGGTCCCATCCTGGCTACACAATAGCCACGTGCTGGGCTGGGAGGAGGCCCAGTACCGCTCTTTGGGCAGGCCGGGATCTCCCCTCCCCCGATCACCAGCCTCTGACTGCAGGTGGGATCTGTCCAAGAGAAGGGAGAACCCAGCCCCCATCCACCTGAGCAGATGGATGTTGGGGGGCCCCCACACCATCATCACCCCAGCAGAGCTCTGACGGGACAGCAGTGGTGAACCCAGAGCCTTCTGCGAGGGTGGGCCCTCACAGGACAGCACAGATTTCAGGGTTAACGCCCCATTGAGATACCTGGGGCAATTCCCTCTCTCAGTGTTATTGTTTCCAGGTTTCTGCCGGCCTGAGTCTGCATCATTGTGTTTAGTCTCTGAGGGAGGCAGGTTTCAGAGCCTTAAAGTGTGTACAGCTATTTTTAGCACCATAGCACTAGCACACATCAGTAGACCCGGGCTCTGAGGCTCACTGCCGTGGGTGTTTATTTCAGTGTACCGTACCCTGAGTGCTCAGGCCATCAGCACTACGTCTGCAGCGCAGCTGGTAGTGAGGCTCCCAGCCCAGGGAAACTGGCTCATGCTAGCTCAGCTTGAGCTAGCAGCAAAAACAGCACTGTGGATGTTGTGGCACAGGCAGTGGCTTGAGCCAACCACCCAATCTTTGACCCAAGGGCCCGGGCAGGATTGGCCAGCACAAGCTGGCACCTGTGCCGCAAGAGCCACACTGCTATTTGTACCCAGCTGTTTTCTGCTAATTCAGAGATCGAAAGGACATCTTAACATTTATAAGAGCTATAAACATAGGATATCACTGTATTCATCTCTCTCAGAAATGTATAGCAAATCATCTGCGAATGAAAAACAGGCAATTGCCTTATGTTAATCTGTGTAGACAATTACCTCTGGTGCTTAAGAACTGGATCTACACTTCTATCCTGCTATAACGCTGTCCTCAGGAGCCAAAAAAATCTTACCACGTTATAGGTGAAACCGCGTTATATCAAACTTGCTTTGATCCGCTGGAGTGCACAGTCTCGCTCCCCCCGGGAGCGCTGCTTTACTGCATTATATCCGAATTCGTGTTATATCGGGTCACATTATATCGGGGTAGAGGTGTGCTTCAAAAGTCCCCATGAGTGCCTATTGTTCGCTGAAGGTCTCTGAGCTGTCACAAGAAGGCCTGAAACTGTATAAGATGTTTGGGTCCCAATCCTTTTTATCTCAGATCTGCTTGAGACTTCATGCAGGGGAGCCTAAGTCATAAGGACTGAGATCCCAGTCCTGTCTGGAATCACCCTGAATATGGATATTGGACTATAACCTATGAACTATTTCTGAAAGAACTCTTTGCATCTACAAAGCTCACCATCTCTGCTATGAATGTGAACCTCAAGAACTGAACTCATGTCTGTATGTATACTGATCTTTTAACCACACTGTCTCTCTTTTCTTTTTTAATAAATTTTAGCTTACTTAATAAGAATTGGCTGTAGCGTGTATTTGGGTAAGATCTGGAATAGTCACTAACCTGGGGGATAATGTGTCCGATCCTTTGGGATTGGGAGAACTTGTTTATATGATGAATAAGATTTTCAGTGATCCTCATTATATTTATTTGAGTGCCTAGGTGGAGGCCTGAAGCTGGGTTACTTTAACAGAACTGTGCTGTTGGCTTCTGGGTAACCCGTAACGTATTATAGAAGCCATGTTGTGCTGGTTTGGTAAACCTAAGTATTGGAATATGCACCAGCTTTGGGAATTGTCGGCCTCAAATAATACTTCCCTAGTCACTTTCTTGATCGTACTTATGATTTTATAGACCTCTTTCATATCCCCCTTAGTAATCTCTTGTCCAAGATGAACAGTCTGTGTTTTTAATCTCTCCTCATATGGAAGCTGCTCCATACCCCTCATCATCTTATTGCCCTTCTCTGTACCTTTTCCAATTCTAATATAGCTTTTTTGAGATGGGGTAAGCAGAACTGCACACAGTATTCAAGAGGTGGGCGTACCACGGATTTGTACAGTGGCATTATGATATTTTCTGTCTTATCTATCCCTTTCCTAACGTTTTTTAAATGATGCTTTTTTGCCTCTAACCTCCTCTTTTACTCTGCTGTTTAGTCATGGTGGCTTCTTTTTAGGTGTTTTGGGGGGTGGGGTGGGGGTAATACATTTAGTTTGAGCCTATATTATGGTGGTTTTACATAGTCTCTATGCAGTTTGCAGGTATTTCACCTTGCGACTTCAATTTCGATTTCCATTTAACAAGCTTCTAATTTTTGTGTAGTTCCCTTTTTTTAAGTTAAATGCTACTTTGGTGGGTTTCTTTGGCATTTCCCACTGTCCCCCATGAGGCTGTTAAACTTAATTACATTATGGTCACTATTACCGAGCAGTTCAGCTACATTCACCTCTTGGAGCAGATCCTATGCACCACTTAGAACTAAATCAAGAATTGCCTCTTCCCTTGTGGGTTCCAGGACTAGCTGCTCTAAGTAGCATTAATGATGTCTAAAATTGTATGTCTGCATCCCATCCTGAGGTGCTGTATTCCCAGACAATATGAGGATAGTCAAATCCCCCATTATTATTGGTTTTCTGCATTTGTAGCCTCTCTAATCTCTGAGAATTTCACAGTCAGTCACCATCCTGGTCAGCAGTATATTCCTGCTGCTAGATTCTTATTCTTCAAGTGTGAAATTTCTATTCTTAGAGATTGATTCATTTAAGATTTTTACTGTACTGGACTCTGGCACTGTATGTGAAGGAAAGCTACTCGCCTGACAGCACAACCTATTCTGACATTCTTTCAGTGCTGACGGTCCAGGATTTAACTTGCTATTGGTTCAAGTGGGTCTACTGGTTATTTGATCACACCCAGATCCCGCTGAAATCAGTCTTGGGATATCGTCTGGGCCATCTCTGCTGTTCCCATGACAGCCCCTGGCACTCAGCACTTGTGACTATCAGGCATCTTTAATCATTAAAGATTCAGACGCCTTGCTACAGCCAGACAGCTCTGAAGGCTTTGGCCAGTCTCCCAGCAGGAGATGCTGGCTTCCACCCATCACTAATACCCATAGAGTACATAAGAACCCGAGTGCTCTTTGGCTGTTTCAACAACACAAACTAGTGGGTCGGCCTGAACTCAGTATCTCAGACACCAGGGACCCAAAGCCCAGGGAATTCACAGAGAGGGGAGGAAAAGACTCACAGGTTGTTGAATTCGGTGCCATTGGCCCATTTCCAGGGCTGCCCCGGGTCCCTCCGGAGGCCGATCCAATACTGATGTTTGCCTTTATAGCGCTGCATGAAAGCCTAAAAACAGCAAAGGGAGAGATGGTGTCAGAGCCCCAACCGTGCTGCTCCCCCAGGCTCTGGGCAGGGAATCTCATGTGTACATGGATGGGCTCTGAGTGTTTCCAGGGGGTGGCTGGGGATTTTCTCCCCCCTCTTGCCCAGCTCTGGGTAATTCAGTATTAATCCTCCCACCCCAAACCCAGCCCCCCCCCCTCACCCCAATCTGCCCTGGGCTGGGGCAGCTCTTGGGTGCTGCTGGGTCTAAGCTGCACCCATCCCCCATGCAAGGCCAGGTTCTGTGTGAAAACCTCTCCTTACAGAGCAGCTGAGCTGCCCTCACCATCGCAGGGGAAAGAAAGAGCCCAGCTGATCTAAATAGGGGATGCTGAGAGGGACCAGGGATGAGAGAAGACTCCCCCCCCCCCACCATCCTCAGTCAGAAGGGACCAGGGAGTGGACACCCCTAACCCCCCAAGCTGGCTGCCTTTTCACCTACCTAGGAGCACTGGCTCTTCAAGTCGAGCTGGGATCTCAGTATCCCCCTGCCCCCATGCAGCCCAGCAGACACCTGAGCCAGCCCAGCCCTAGAGAGGGACAGTCTCCTGTTGGGAGGGCTGACAGAGGGTGATCTCCACGAGTTGACACTAGAGGAGCCCAAGGTCCAGCCAGGGCTGGGATTCAGATACTGGAAATTCATTAACTCTGGTCTCCCAGCACAAGAGGGCTCAGAGCTGCTTCTCACCCTGCAGGGGCAGAGCCCAGGTCCTACTGCAGCAGCAGTCGCTGAGCCAAGGCCAGGCCATTGCAGTGAGAGTCTCACTCACCAGGTCCTGTAGGGTGTTGATCCCAGCTAGGGAGGCGCTGAGGGAAGAGCAGTGGCTTTGGCTATAGGTCCAGTTCCCTTCGGCGTCAGAGAAATAGTAGCATTTCCCTTGGTACCCGACCCAGTCGTCTGGGCACCAGGGGCCCAGGGCAGCTGAAGAACGTTGATGTAACAACACTGAAATGAGACAGTAACATGTGGTGTAAGAGGTGAGCTGCCCGTCTGGGAGGAGAAATGAGCCCCAGCGCCCCAGGCTTCTGAGATTTCTCTGATCCCTGGCAGGTGCTGGGAGGGCAGAATGTGTGAGGGAGCCAGGAGGACGCTGGGAATCCAGCCCCAGAGGGGGGTTACCTCACCCTGGTCTCACTGGGGCACTGCCTCAGGGTCACGTTCATTAGGGATGCAGCTGACAAACAGCTCGTGCTTCAAAGCACAGAGAACCAGGCCCAAGCTCAGTGTTAGAGCAGGGGGTGGGCAGGGAGCTACAGAGGGAGGGGACAGTTACTGGGGGGAGGGGACAGCAGTGGGAAGAAGAGGGACACTAGATAAGGGATCAGGTTTAACATAATTTGCCTGGTCTGTTATCCCAAGGAGTTCTGTTGGGGGCAGCGGCCCAGGCTCTCTCCCTGCTCTGCGCTTGGCTTCCCAGGAGAGGCAGGTTGAGATGAAGATGGGAACAAACTCCCTTCCCTTCCCTTCCCCAGACTGAACACCCGCTGCCCGGGACCATCCAGCACAGCCAGATGCAGGGCAATGGAGATGCTTGTTGTGATACGTTTGCCTGGCAGGAAGGATTCCCATGACACTCCCAGCCTGGGGGGACTAATACAGTTCAGAGTTTTTCATCACAGGCTGTCATAAACAGATAGTTAAGGGTTAAGGTCTCTTTTACCTGTAAAGGGTTAACAAGCTCAGTAACTGACGAACACCTGACCAGAGGAGCAATTAAGGGACAAGATAATTTCAAATCTCTGTGGAGGGAAGTCTTTGTCTGTGTTCTTTGTTTGCCGTTCTCTCTTTGGATCTAAGAGGGGCCAGACGTATATCCAGGCTCTCCAAGTTTCCTGAAGTATTTTTTTCTATTTAGTATAGTGAGTATTAGAAAGGCGGATTAGTTTTATAATTAATTTCTGTATTTGCAAACGTGTATGACACAGGCACAACAGCAACAGTCGGATGTTCAACCGAGCAACAAAAGGCAGGAGAACTTTCTGAGAAGGAAGTGAAGTAACTTTCAGTCTGGGACACGAAATGCCACTAGGTGGTGCCAGAGCTCCAGTAACAGGAAATGGCCAGTTGCACTAACTGGCCGATTGCAACCTGATGCAATTCTTACCTACAGACATTTCTCCCGCCAAATACAGCAGCTAGAAGCTAGAATACCCAGCTGCTCCGCCTGCAGTGTAACCCTTTCAGTGCCAGAGAGAGCAGCAGTGGGGCCACCCGTAACTGATACCAAGGAGCTAATGACAAGGTCAGTGCAGTAGGTGAATAACCAGAGGCAGAGTTATTAGGGTCATTATGGGGAAGAGTTGCTAACCCATTCCAAACACCATGTCACCACTATTTACCTCTCTCCATTCTGAAAACTGACCACTTATTCCTACCCTTTGTTTCCTATCTTTTAACCAGTTACCAATCCATGAGAGGACCTTCCCTCTTATCCCATAAAAACATATTTTGCTTAAGAGCCTTTGGTGAGGGACCTTGTCAAAGGCTTTCTGAAAATCTAAGTACACTCTATCCACTGGATCTCCTTTGTCCGCATGCTTGTTGACCCCCTCAATTCTAGTAGGTTGGTAAGGCATGATTTCCCTTTACAAAAACCATGCTGACGCTTCCCCAGCAAATTATGTTAATCTATGTATCAATGTTGTTACCTCAGCACAGAGGATTCCTAATGCAGAGAGACCTGGATTCACGCTCCTCTGCCAGCCGCTAAACCCTCCTGGGGCCCAGTGATCAGATCCCAGGGCAATAAATAAATCCCACCCCTGACAAATCCCACCCCTGACAGTTTTACAGCACCTACGTCCCCCAACTATTGGCAGATATAGCAGGGCTCACATTCACCACAAACAGCCACTCTCTGCACTAGCACTCACTGTCTGTGCAGGCAGGGGAGTCAATAGCGCTACGGGACCCTGCACTGCCGAGGTCACTAATTGATGGGTTTCACACGGCGTTAATGGAGGTGTCTGTGCTGCGTTCTACAGCTCATTTCAGTGACACGCCAGCACCTGCCAGCCCGGCCCTGGGCACGACCCAGGGACGCAGGAAGGCCGGGCTGGTACCTCAGGGCGACACGCTGCAGGCAGAGGGCCCAGCTCATCGCTGCCCTGCACCTTCTCCTGTCAATCACCTCCACTCTGCACGGGGGTACCAGCGACTGTGCCTGGGGCCCAGCAGCAGTGACTTGGGCCCCAAGGACTCAGAGCTGGGCTGGGGGGAGCTAACGTCAGTCAGATCGTCCGACACAGAGAGCGCCCAGGTGCAGGGGTCTGGGGGGGAGCAGGAGGAGGGTCGTGGAGGAACATCCCCCAGGAACCCTCTGTCCCAGGGGCAGAAGCCAGACAGGCCAGGAGGAGAGACTGTGAGCATGGTGACTCCAGGGGGAATGGGATGTGCAGCGAGGGGGATGGGAGGACTGAGAACTCACCTGCCAGGACAATAACAGTGATGAACATGACTGTGAGGATGACTGTGAAAGCAACTGTATGTCTCTTGCAGTTACAAGGAAGTTCTGAAACACAAAGACCCGTCAAGCCAGGCCATGAGGACACGTCTCACTGATGGTACCAGGGCTGGAACTGCCCTAGAACATGCCCCATTCTGTCAGACGCTCTGGGAGAGGAGCCCAGAGGCTCAGGCAGGCTGGGGCCGGCAGAACAGTCCCTCCTTCCCCTCAGCCCAGTGCCCTCCCTGGCACCCCCAGCCAGGCTGTCACGGGGCCTGGTGAGCTCAGGGGCAGAGACAAGGACCCGCATGTTCTGATGGCAGGACCTCAAGCTGCACCTCCCCCTTCACCCCCACTCTGCCCCCTGCCGAGCGCTGGCTGTGCCCACACTGCCGAGTGCGCCTGTCCCTGCACACTGGGGTCTCGCACTGGCCACACGCAGCAGAAGGGGCAGAAGGAACCAGGCAGAGCTGGGCCAGGGCTGTCCCAGGGGGTCTGACACACCCAGCCCAGGAGGCTCCTGCACAGCCCCACGGCTCCGCTGTGTGTGCCAGGCAGCAGCTGTGAGCCGGGATCGGTGCCCTGAGAGCCCCTGGGGGGATCCAGTCCCTGCTGCCCACAGACGGGGGGTTGCTGGGCACTGGCTGTTGCCACTGAGAACATGACCCCAGGTGGGGCAGCCTCAGGGTCTCTCTCCAGCCTGGTGCCAGGCAGCGACGCCCCATTACCTGGCTCCCCAACAGTCTCCAGGTGTCCATCGCTATTAGCGCTCTCCTGCAGTAGCATTTGGCTGTCAGTGTCCTCAGCTCCTGGCCCCATTGTCTCTCAGCGATGCTCAGGCTACAGACGCTGCTGCAGGCGCTGGGCTGGGATCGGCTCCTCTCGGTCTGACTGGGTCCGATTCAGCAGCCACAAAGCCGAGCCGGGCGGGTGGGTCCTGGCCTGGCTCCCCCCTTGCTCCGGACTCTCCAGCCGATCTGGAACCGAGACGGACCCAGCAGAACAGGATCAGGGTCAGGGTCGATTTGTGGTTTCTCGTTCCCTGCCCAGCAGCCCAACCCCTGCCAGAGGCGGTGCCATGGTGATTAAACCCCCTTAGCCCCCACCGGATCCCTGCCCCCCCCCCCAGGGCTTCAGAGACCCGATCTGCTACGGGACCCCCCATGACAAGCACCCAGCGGGGGGAGTGGGCGGAGCCCCCCGGGAACAGGCGCGAGCAGAGACCCGTAGGGGGACAGCGGCCCAGCCAGCGGGCCGGGGGGCGGGGGAGAGGAAGGGGGGACCGCGATGCCCCGCCCCGGGAGCAGGCGGCTTATTTGCATAAAGCCGGGACACCCTCGGTCCCTAACTGCGCATGTGCAGCATGTCCCTGGTTTGCCACTGTGGGCACGCGCGGGTGACGATCGAAGCCGGCAGGTTGATCCGGCCCGCCCAGGGCCGGCGCTTCCATTGAGGCGACCTAGGCAGTCGCCTAGGGCATCAGGATTTTCCGGGGGGGGGGGGCGGCTCCGGTGGAGCTGCCGCGGACGGTCCACTGGAGCAAGGGACCCTCCGCAGGAAGGGCTGCAGCAGGTCGACCGGAGCGGCGCACGGGGCGGCGAAATGGCCGTGCGCCTAGGGCGCGAAAAAGACTAGCGCCGGTCCTGGGGAAGCTTCACCTCCTTCCCCTGCTGCTCGGCCCTTCGCCCCGGCCATAAGGGGAAACTGCCTCTCCCACCCTGCTCGGTCCTTCGGGCTCTCCAGGCGGCCGAGCCCCGGCGGCGCCTCTTACCGGAGTGTTCCGCGGGCTCCGGGCGGGCGGCACGTGCGGGGCCTCGCGCGGGTCGGACACGAGGAGCAAGGAACCTCGCTCCCAGCCGCACTCGGCTTGTTCTGGCTCCGCTTCGGGGATCTGACTCGTTTGTGGTAACAGGGCTCCTCCCCCTTTCATTCACAGCCCGCCTCTTCCTATCACTGTTCTGAGCCTTTTCGCAGGCTCGCACCACAGCTGGCTGCAGCAGCCCGGGGAGTCTTCCTTGGAAGGGGACCTAGTACTTAAAAGTGAAAAACCCTCCAGCCTGCCAGACCTATTAGCACAACACTGAAACTGTTAAAGAGCCAGTCAAGGGGTGATTAAGCCACTTAACAGGCACTTGCCAATCCCCAGGGATCGACTGTCAGTTTCTGAATTTACTGACAAAACCAGTTGTGCATTTACACAGAACATGTCAGTCTACAGGTCCTTAGTTTAAAATTTGCTTTAAAAATATTTCATTAGTGTGTTGCTGAAGATGATAAAATCACACTCTAAACAAATCCTTGAATAGATTTTTAGATGCACAATCTGAATATTTATCTTTAGCCTTAACTGCTTGGATCCTCAGATATATAGATTTTAAAATAAATCCTTCAAATACCACCCTTATCTAAAATACAAATTTTAATTTTAATTACTATTGTACAAAAAACTTGCTTCCAAAGTCTTCACAGAGCAGCTGCATACAGCAGACCGTCACTTTTGGGCTAGGGAAACAAGCACTGATGGGTGGGATCGCATTGTCATGCAGGCGTGGGATGACGACCAGTGGGTACAGAATTTTAGGATGCGTAAAGCAATTTTCATGGAGCTATGTGCTGAGCTGTCCCCTGGCCTGCAGCGCAAGGACACCAGAATGAGAGCTGCCCTTTTGGTAGAGAAACGTGTTGCAATTGCTGTGTGGAAGCTGGCGACTCCAGACTGCTACTGGTCAGTTGCAAATCAATTTGGGGAGTGGGGAAGTCCACTGTTGGGGGTGGGGCTGTATTACTCCAAGTGTGCAGGGCAATAAATCGCATCCTGGTGCGGAGGACTGTGACTCTGGGAAATGTGCATGAAATAGTGGATGACTTTGCAGAGATGAGTTTCCCTAGCTGTGGTTTGGCCATTGATGGCACACACATTCCAATTTTAGCACCAGATCACCTTGCCTCTGAATACATCAGTAGGAAGGGATACTTCTCCATGGTGGCATGGGGGAGAGGTGGGAATGGGGCACACAGAACCTCTCTTGGGGGGGAGATTGGGGGACCCGGGCGTGGGGAGGGGAATGGGGCCACACACAGCCCCTGCCATGAGGGAAAGAATGGCGAAACCTGGTATAGGGAGAGGGGGAATGGGGGTACATAGAACCCCTGCTGGAGGGAAATTGGGGAGCTGGTAGGGGGATGGAGACACACACAGAACCTTTGCCATGGGGAGGAGAATGAGGGGAGGGGAGAATGGGGGACACACAGCACCCCTGGAGGGGGGATGACTGGGTGAACCTAGCATGGGGGAAGGGCGGGCACACAGAGCCCCTGGCATGGGGGTGTTCCAGCCTTGCTATGCCCTGGCTTTTAAACGTTCTCCTGGCTGTGTGTAACCCCCTCAGTCTGCCAGAGCCCACGGGCAGGGCTCATGCTGTTCCACAAGAGCAGAGCCACGCAGCCTCATCGTGGCCTGGCTTTCGGGTCCCAGCACCCCCAGTTTCTCACCATGGCTGTAAACAGCGAGTCAAACTGAGATCAGACGCCTGAGAGAGGCTTTTCCTTCATAGGGAGCGAGGCAACTTCTCAGAGCAAAGTCCAGCATCAGAGAGTCCTCAGGACTCAGGAAAGATCAGCTTAATCCTGAGTCCATAATGGTGGGTGCCATGCAGAAGCCGTGTTCTCAGTCTCTGAGATCCATCTTCAAGCATCTCTCTGGCCCTGGCTCCCTGCTCTGTTCCTACCAACAACCTTAAGCAACAGTCACCTGGCACCTCCTCCCTTTGTTTTCCAGCTCCAACCAGGCTGTGTTTATGTGTGTCCTGCTCCTAGCCCATTGACACTTCTGGATTATCCATTAACATCTGTAGGCTCTAGTCAGTTCCCATCAATTATTCCAGTCTCCACCAGGTGGCTGTCAGCCAAACACCGTGTCCCTTCCCTTCTACGCTCTGTGTATGGCAGGACAAAGTGCATAAGGAAACTGATGCCTGTATAAGGTTCATAAAAATGTTACCAACATTCCCACAATCACCACAGGGAGGGAATGGGGGAAGACACAGAGCTGCTGCCATGGGGGGAAGGGAGGAACCCGGGAATGGGTGAGGGATAAATGGGGGTTAGAAAAAAACATTGGTGGACCCTGATATGGGGGAAGGGGAAACACCAGGAGTCCCCCAATCCACGGAATGAGTTTGATCTGCGCAAGCTATGACGTGTGTGACCCCACTCACCCCATGTAGTTTGGTTTCCTCATGTCCCCATTCTCCACAGTTTTGGCTCTGCGGCTGAATTACACTTCCAGGGATGCACTTCCCCTCACCAAGAGGTGAGACCATGCTGCATCATGGGAAATGTAGTCTGGCAACAGAGCCTAGCCCATAAAAAACAATGGGAGCACAAAGCACCTGAACTACAACTCCCATGAGGCATTGTGGCACCAAGTTAGAACCGATGTATAGTTTATATTTGGACTAACTACACCATTTTTTAATTTTGTTGGCAAACAAGAGGGCGGAGACATGCAGAGCTGGGGTGCACAGGACTGAGGAGCGCATCGGCAGAGCTATGGGGAACACGCAGGGATGGGGAAAGTTCCTACGAGGTTGGGGGGAGATGAACGCACAGAGCATGGGAAGGGGCCTGTGGGATTGAGGGGTGAATGGGCAGAGCTGGGGCTGGGGAAGGGGCCTGTTAATTTTCTTCAGCTGCCTGCCAAATGTTGCTATCGACACAGCCAGCAAAGAGCTCAGCCAGCGGGTCTCCCAGGTTCAGGGCAGGGGATGTGAGCCACACACCCATCCTGTCATTCAGGGATCAGCTGCTTTTGGGCTCTGCCTAGGGCCTGTGCTCGCTGACTCTGGAGTGCTTTCCCTGCCCCTCTGCCTGTGCTGTTGTGCACCCATGGCTGGATCCATTCTCCTGCCCTGCCCCACAACCACGGCTGGCACTGACTCTCTGGGGGGTATTATTTCCATCTGCTGTCTGCAGGGTGTATCCCATCAGGTGATGTCTCTGCAAAATATTCCTCTTCCAAATCCTCATTGATTTGTTTGTTTTGGAGGGGGACAGTGTCTGTAGTGTGAATTTCTCCCATCACTGTTATCTGTGCAAGGCTCATCTCCCCTAACTCCACCAGAGAGGTCCTTTGGGGCCATCTGCCTGTCCCAAGTCAGGGTAAAGGAGGAGGGTTGGGCGTGGGGCTAGCAACTCCACCCTGTAAAAATCAGCTTGCTACAGAAACGCCAACAATAGAGTTAACAGAGACTTTTAGCCTGGAAAAAGAAGGGTCTTCAACTCGAAGACGCATGACGCTGGGTGGTGAAAGCCGCGAGGAAGCCACTAAGCCGATCACCCTTCTTACAACCAGGAGGATTACCATCGGCACATGGAACATGAGGACCATGTACGAGTCAGGAAAGACGGCGCAGGTTGCAGCAGAGATGAGGAACAACAACCTGACCCTACTAGGCATTAGCGAGACAAGATGGACGCAAGCTGGACAGAGACGACTGTTGACCCGTCAACTCCCAGCAGAGGAAGAAATTAGAAGGAGAAGGTGGGGCTGGATAGGACATACACTACGCAAGCAGCCAACCAACATCACCAGACAGGCACTGCGGTGGAACCCCCAAGGCAAGCGGAAAAGAGGCCGCCCAAGAAATACCTGGCGACGCGACCTTCAGGTTGATAGCAAAAAAATGGGCTATACCTGGAACCAGCTAGAGCGAATGGCCCAGGATAGAAGACTATGGAGATCTGTGGTTGGCGGCCCATACCCCGGTTGGGGTGACGGGCATGAATGATGAATGATGAATGCTCATCTCCCCCATGTCCTGGTTGATGAGTCGCTTGCTCTGCCCCCCCCCCCCCCCAGGAGAGAGATGAGGGGAGGGGGGCTTGGGGGACTGGCCGTCAAGGTGGGGTTTGATCGCACTCTCTGGTTGGCACTTTAGAAGAGGAGAAGCAAAGGGGAATTACAGAGAGCACAGAGCAGAGTCACTGTGAAACAGTCTTGAGTCACTTTTATCCTCCCAACCACAAAAGCTTCTAGCAGTTGGGCGGAAGCCCAGTTTTTGCGAGTAACAGCCCAGCATGGCTTGGAAGAGGAAGCTTAGGGTATGTCTACACTACGGGATTATTCCGAATTTACATAAACCGGTTTAGTAAAACAGATTGTATAAAATCGATTGCGCGCGGCCACACTAAACACATTAAATCGGTGGTGTGCGTCCACGGTCCGAGGCTAGCGTCGATTTCGGGAGTGTTGCACTGTGGGTAGCTATCCCATAGCTATCCCATAGTTCCCGCAGCCTCCCCTGCCCCTTGGCATTTCCGGGTTGAGATCCCAGTGCCTGATGGGGCAAAAATCATTGTCGCGGGTGGTTCTGGGTACAGCCTCACCCCTCCCTCCCTGAAAGCAGCAGACAACTGTTTCGCGCCTTTTTTGCTTGGTGAACTGAGCAGACGCCATAGCACAGCAAGCATGGACCCTGCTCAGCTCAATACCGCAATCGTGGATGTTTTAAACACCTCACGCACTCTCGTGCAGTATATGCTGAACCAGGACCTTCAAACCGAGTCGAGGAGGAGGCGGATACGTCAGCGCGGCGATGACAGTGATGAGGACGTAGACACAGAATTCTCTCAAACCGCGGGCCCCTGCGCTTTGGAGATCCTGATGGTAATGGGGCAGATTCTATCCATTGAACGCCGATTTTGGGTCCGGGAAACAAGCACTGACTGGTGGGACCGCATTGTGTTGCAGGTGTGGGACGATTCCCAGTGGCTGCGAAACTTTCGCATGCGTAAGGGCACTTTCATGGAACTTTGTGACTTGCTTGCCCCTGCCCTGAAACGCCATAATACCAAGATGAGAGCAGCCCTCACAGTAGAGAAGCGAGTGGCGATAGCCCTGTGGAAGCTTGCAACGCCAGACAGCTACCGGTCAGTCGGGAATCAATTTGGAGTTGGAAAATCTACTGTGGGGGCTGCTGTGATGCAAGTAGCCAAAGCAATCACTAAGCTGCTGCTACGAAAGGTTGTGACTCTGGGAAACGTGCAGGCCATAGTGGATGGCT
>ML128285.1:96478-109769 GCA_003846335.1 Cuora mccordi
TCTTCAGAAGCACTACTCTGTTTAAACGGCTGCAGCAAGGGAATTACTTCCCAGACCAGAAAATAACAGTTGGGGATGTTGAAATGCCTGTCGTTATCCTGGGGGACCCAGCCTACCCCTTGATGCCATGGCTCATGAAGCCATACACAGGCAGCCTGGACAGTGGTCAGGATCTGTTCAATTACAGGCTGAGCAAGTGCAGAATGGTGGTGGAATGTGCATTTGGCCGTTTAAAGGCGCGCTGGCGGACATTACTGACTCGCTCAGACCTCAGCCAAACCAATGTCCCCTATGCTATTGCTGCTTGCTGTATTCTCCACAATCTCTGTGAGAGTAAGGGGGAGACCTTTATGGCAGGGTGGGAGGCTGAGGCAAATCACCTGGCCGCTTATTACGCACAGCCAGACACCAGGGAGATTAGAAGAGCACACCAGGAAGCGGTGCGCATCAGAGAAGCTTTGAAAACGAGCTTTATCAATGGCCAGGGTACAGTGTGACTGCTGTGTTTGTTGATGAACACCCAACCCCCTTGATTGACTCAGTCCCTGTAAGCAACTCACCCTCCCCCTTCGAGTACAGCTTACTTATGCAAATAAAGTCACTCTCGTTTAAAAAGCATGAATTCTTTATTAATTCATTATAAAAAGAGGGAGAGAAGTAAGGGTGTGGTTTGGGAGGAGGATAGGAGGGATGGAGAAGGCCATTAAAAAAATTTCACAGTAACGACAGCCTTCTGGTTGGGCTGTCCACGGGGGTGGAGTCGGCGGGTGCACGGAGCCTCCCCCCACGCGTTCTTACACGTCTGGGTGAGGAGGATGTGGAACATGGTGAGGGTTGAGGGTGGTTATACAGGGGCTGCAGTGGCACTCTGTGATCCTGCTGCCGTTCCTGAAGCTCCACCAGACGCCGGAGCATGTCAGTTTGATCACGCAGCAGCCCCAGAGTTGCATCCCGCCACCGCTGATTTTCCTGCCGGTCTTCATGCCGCCACCTCTCATCTCGGGTGTCCCTCCTGTCCTCACGTTCACTGGCCTCTTTCCTGTAATTGGATACCACGTCCTTCCACTCATTCAGATGAGCTCTTTCATTGCGTGTAACTTCCATAATATCCGAGAACATCTCATCTCGCATCTTCTTTTTCCTGCGCCTTATCTGTGCTAGCCTTTGGGATGGAGGAGGGACGCTTGAAATATTTGCAGCTGCATGAGGGAGAGAAATATTTAAAAACATACATTTTACAGAACAATGGTTATACTCTTTCACAGTGAACAGCACTATTCACCGTACATAGCACATGTGATTTCCCTACAAGGTCGCATTTTTCATCTTAATCCTGAGTGCCTGCAGCTCTGTAGTTACAGATCTCACAGACACAGGTCCAGGCATCAGAATTCAGCTTGCATGCGGCCATGGTAAGCCACTGTCTTTCGGCTTCTGCAGTGATTTACCCCTCCCCCCAGTGCATGGCTAATACCACGCTATCTCCCTGCTAATCAACACCCTTCCCACCCCCCCACCCACTGCGTGGCTGGTAGCTTGGGGAAGCCCCGCTGGCCAAACACAAAAAAGATCATCGGCATTTCATTCCTCCCCTCCCCCCGCTTGGCTACGTGGAGGAAAGGATTTTTTTTTAAGCTGCTGCAGTCCACGAACCCAGTAGGAAAATGGCCATCCCCCTTACTTAAAATCCTGATTTTTAACCAGGTTATCCTGAACGATATCACTTTGCTGAGGATAACACAGCGAGATAAAGAGCGGATGCTTCTTGAATGCCAGCAATCACCGGGACCATACGCTGCTATGCTTTGCCACGCAATGATACCTGATTACTTGCTACATGCATGGCGTGGTAAAGTGTCCTACCATGGTGGGCGGAACAAGGCTGCCTTGCCCAGAAACCGTCTGCAAAGGCTTCTGGAGTACCTACAGGAGCGCTTCATCGAGATGTCCCTGGAGGATTTCCTCTCAATCTCCGGACACGTTAACAAACTTTTCTAAGTAACTATACTGTCTGAGAATGCATCCCAAGTCCTCAGGGCAAATCAATCATTAAAAAACGCTTGCTTAAAAAACAATGTTTGCTATATACAAAGGTACACTCACCAGAGCTCCCTTCCATGGCGTCATTGTCTGGGATACTTGCTTGGGACGGCTGGGAGGAGGGTAATTCCGTCAGGGTGATAAAAAGCTCCTGGCTGCTGGGGCTCACGGAGTGCTGTGTGCTCTCTGCTAGGTCTTCCTCCTCTTCTTCATCTTCATCTTCCCCGTCTGCATAATCCTCAGCCATGGCAGAGATTACAACCCCCACCTCGGAATCCACGGTCAGGGGTGGGGTACTTGTGGCGCAGCCCCCTAAAATTGCATGCAGCTCAGCATAGAAGCGGCATGTTTTTCGACCTGCCCCGGACCTTCCGTTTGCTTCTTTGGTTTTCTGGTAGGCTTGTCTGAGCTCCTTAACTTTCACTCTGCACTGCACTGAGTCCCTGCTGTGGCCTTTATCCATCATAGCCTTAGAAATTCTTTCAAATACTTTTTCATTTCGTCTTTTGGAACGCAGTTCTGTTAGCACTGAATCCTCTCCCCATATAGCGATCAGATCCAGTACCTCCCGTGCAGTCCATGCTGGGGCTCTTTTTCGATTCTCAGGAGACTGCACTGTTAACTGTGCTGATGAGCTGTGCGTGGTCACCTGTGCTGCTGAGATCTCCACGCTGGGGAAGCAGGAAATGAATTTCAAAAGTTCGCGGGGCTTTTCCTGTCTACCTGGCCAGTGCATCCGAGTTCAGAATGCTGTCCAGAGCGGTCACTGGTGCACTGTGGGATACTGCCCGGAGGCTTATACCGTCGATTTGCGGCCACACTAACCCTATTCCGATATGTTAATCCCGATATTAGCGCTACTCCTCTCGTCGGGGAGGAGTACAGAAACCGATTTAAAGAGCCATTAAAATCGATATAAGGTGCCTCCTAGTGTGGACGGGTGCAGCGTTAAATCGGTTTTATGCTCCTAAAACCGATTTAAACGCCTAGTGTAGACCAGGCTTTACATTCAGTGTGCATTTACAGACATTCAGAGGCTCATGTTAGCAGCAGATCTCAGTGTGCAGCTGTTTCTCTCTCTGCTGGGCGGGTTCTACTCTGCCTAATCTTGGCAGGCAGCCAGCCAATAACTCTGTCTCAGTGGTTATTCCAGGCTGAACTTTGAAGCCACAATACTTTAGTATTGACATGAGCAACTGCTGTGATCAGAGCCTTCAAACCCTGGTTACACTCCAGTGCTCAGGTCAACGGCTCAAAAGCACCAGCCTCCTTACACAGTGACTTTGGGGTGCAGTGACTGTGGGGGTGCAGCACAGCCCCCCACTTGCACTGATTCTGGGGTACAGTCAGTGGAGGTGCACAATCCCCCACACATGTGCACTGATCCCAGAGCACAGTCACTCTCGGGAGCCTTGCCCCCCTCCCACCTCACTGACCCTGGGGGGGGCAGTCAGTGTTTCTATATTTCATCCCAACCTCTGCCCTATTCTGCTGTCCACCCTGGTTCCTGGCTTCAGTCACTCTGGGGTAGGTATTAACATGATACAAACACATCACAGAGCTAATGCGTCTGACAAAGTGGGTATTCACCCACGAAAGCTTATGCTCCAATACATCTGTTAATCTTAAAGGTGCCACAGGACTCTCTGTTGCTTTTTACAGATCCAGACTAACATGGCTACCCCACTGATACATCACAGACCTCATATCCCACCTGGGTGTCTCTGTCTAGCAGCAAACACCTTCCTGATTCTAGGCTGATGTGGGGAACTGGTATAGGTTACATGGTGCATGGAGGGAGGCCAGGCTGAGGGGTGCAATCTGCCCCCCAATCCTCCATCAGTGTTTCAGCTCTCAGAGGAGCACAGATTCCAGGGACTGTGACTGAGGGGGTCATTCCCAGCTCTGGATTTTCTTTGTCACAGTTGCTGGGGGCTGCTCCCACCTTCCCTCCCTGATTCTTTTGGTTTTTCTTCTTCTCCCTCCCCTTTTCTCTCTCTTTCCTTCTCCAGTCCCTCCTTCTACCCTGATTCTTTCTCTTCTCCATCCTTTTCCTGCATTTCTCCTGTTTCCCCTTTTCAACCCCTGGTTTTCTCAATACTCCCTCCTTCTTTTCCTCACCTCAATTTCAATCTCTTTCACCCACCCCTGCCTCTGTTCTCCCAACCTCCTTTCCTCAATAGGAGGCTTTCAGGGGGAACCCTGCTCGCTCTCTCTCTCTCTCTCTCTGTGTCCTGCTCTTTGTCATGAACAATGTGTTGTTTTGTCGTCCTTCCATTCCTGAGTCACTTTCACTTTCCTTTCCAGTGGACATTTTGTGCTATGTTTGTTACAGCCAGAAACCTTCCCTAATAGTCTGTCTACATTGCTATCACTACAATACCACCCTCCCTCCTTCTCCTGTGTCCCCTGGCCCTGAGCTGGAAGGGACCTCCGATCCCACCAGAAATGGCAGTTACAGGTTGGAGTTTTCTCACACCGTTTTCAAAGATCTGTCAGACTCCATTTCATGAATTGTTTATTTTCTGCCCCTCCCGCAGCCCACAGGAGGAACTGTGAAACAAGAAACAAAAAAGATCAGCTCCACAGGGCAACACACTGACAGCTGCAGCAATGTATAAAATTGCAATAAAATTAGTTTCACAAATATTTAAAAAAAACAACCCTCATTTGTGGAGGGGGTTGGAGGCAAGGGGACCAGCCCCCACAGCCTGGCATAAGGGGCCCCTGATCTTGAGGGGGAATGTGATTGTCTCTCACTGTGTGTCTGTGCAGCACTCAGTACAATGCAGCCCTGATCTCAGGAGCTGAGCTCTAGGTGCTACCATAATACTCATACTAATTTATGTGACCCAACTGCTTCTCTTTCAAGGCCCTGAAAGGGTTAAATTTCAGAGACTGATTTTGAATCTCTTTCTTGTTTAACCCATCTCCTTTTGTGAGAAACAAGCACCTCCTTTTAAATAAAAGGTGAATCATGTTCTAGCAATGTCTCGAGTTAGTGTCTAACTGTCTGGTGTACAGTTTCAGAGCGGTAGCCATGTTAATCTGTATTATCAAAAACAATGAGGAGTCCTTGTGGCACCTTAGGGTATGTCTACACTACAAGACTATTTCGAATCATCTTAAGTCGAATTTGTGGAATTGACCTTATGAAGTCGAATTTGTGTATCCACACTAAATACACTAATTCGACTGTGTGAGTCCACAGTAATGGGGCCAGCGTCGACTTTGGAAGCGGTGCACTGTGGGCAGCTATCCCACAGTTCTCGCAGTCCCTGCTGCCCATTGGAATGCTGGGTAGAGCCCCCAATGCCTGCTGGGGGAAAAAATGTGTCGAGGGTGGTTTTGGGTAACTGTCATCATTGAACCGTCAATCACGCCCTCCCTCCCTCCCTCCCTGAAAGCGCCTGCGGGCAATCTGTTCGTGAACTTTTCTGGTCAGTGACAGCGCGGACGCCACAGCACTGCGAGCATGGAGCCTGCTGCAGTTATGGCCGTTTTCACCTCCTCGCACCTTATCGTCCACCTCTTCCACAGTCAGCTGCTGAGAAATTGGGCTACTTTTCAATGGTGCTGCAAGCAGTGGTGGACCATAGGGGACGTTTTACCAACATCAACGTCGGGTGGCCAGGCAAGGTTCATGATGCGTGTGTTTTCAGGAACTGTGGTCTGTTTAGACGCCTGCAGGAAGGTAGTTTCTTCCCGGACCACAAAATAACTGTTGGGGATGTGCAGATGCCTATAGTGATCCTCGGGGACCCAACCTACCCGTTAATGCCCTGGCTCATGAAGCCCTATACAGGCGCCTGGGACAGCGACAAGGAACTCTTCAAATACCAGCGAGCAGCGAGCAGCGTGACCTGTGACTGTTCAGTTTCTTTACAGAGAAGCTGAACCTGCCCCTGTTTCTTTACCCAGTTACTGTTGACTAGCCTCTGCAGTTACATACCCTGTTCACCCCGTTTCCCCCACTTCCAACACACGTGTAAAAATAAAGTACATGTTCCATTGTTACTTAACAAAGGTTTCTTTATTAATGACTTTGCGTTAAAGGGTTGAAACTGGGACGCAGACTGTGCTGGGTAGGGTGTGCGGTGATGTAAAGACCGCCTCTAAACTCGAGGAATGACAGGCTCTTGCTCCTAGAGCAGTCCGCAGTGCCAGACTGCTTGTTTCAACGGAGCCTGCCATCCCTCCTTTTTGGGATTCTGTGTGCGGGGGCTATGTGACCTTGTGGCGGAGGAGGACGGATACAGATTCCTCTGCTGCGTGACTCAGCGGTCCAGGACAAGGACCGCTGCATAAGATCTGTAACCGCCCTCCCCCGCTACAAAGTCACATCCCCCCCACCCACACAGAACCTGGAAACCACCTCCCATACCGACCAGGGTGCCTACTGACTGCACTATGTGTGTGACCTGCTGCTGATCCTGCCCCCGTGTCTGTACCCTGGGAAAGGTGACTGTTCTATGCAATTACCAACCCCCTTCCCCCCGCCCCCCTTCAAACACAGTTTTCTGTGAAAAAACATGACGGAAACAGTAATTAACAGCAAAGTATTTTTAATAATTAACTACACAGTTAGGGGATGAAACTGGGATTGGGACTTGTGTGAGTCCGGAAGGGAAGGACTTCTCCAAATTTAGGGTATGAGAGCTTTTGGGTACTTGAGCACTCTGCTGGGGTGCAGTGACAGTTTTCACGGCCCCTGGCGCCCCTCCTTCTGGTTATTTTGGGTGAGGGGGGTATGGGACTTTGTGGCGGGGGAGGGCGGTTGCAGATACACTGCAGGGGGGCTCTGTCCTCCTGCGATCCTGCAGAACATCCACAAGGCGCCTGAGCGTGTCCGTTTGCTCCCTCATTAGTCCAAGCATTGTTTGAGTCGCCTGCTTGTCTTCCTCACGCCACCTCTCCTCCCATTCGCTGTGTGAGCGCTGGTACAGAGAGAGGGTCTCCCTCCACTGGCTCTGCTGGTCCGCCTCGGCTCGGGAGCAGCCCATACGTTCAGTGAACATCTTGTCCCTTGTCTTTTTCTTTCGCCGCCTAATCTTTGCCAGCCTCTGTGAGGGGGATGCTGTGGCAGGTCTGGAGACAGTCGAAGCTGTGAGATGGGAAACAGGGAGTAAATTCCTTGCAAAGATACATTTTTGCGAACAATGAACACAGTCTAGTCTGTCTCTGTGAATTCTGGGTTGAGATCCCAGTGCCTGATGGGGCAAAAATCATTTTCGCGGGTGATTCTGGGTAAATGTCGTCAGTCATTCCTTCCTTCGGGAAAGCCACGGCAGACAATCATTTTGAGCCCGTTTTCCCTGCATTGCCCTGGCAGACGCCATAGCATGGCAACCATGGAGCCTGTTTTGCCTTTTGTCATTGTCACCGTATCTGTACTAGATGCCGCGGACAGAGGCGGTTAAGCGGCGCTACACAGCAGCATTCATTTGCTTTTGCATGACAGCAGAGATGGTTATCAGCCATACTGCACCATCTACTATGCCATTGTAAATTGGCAAGATGAGGACGGTTAACAGTCCTACTGTACTATACCTTCTACTGCTGTCATAGGTGCCCCTGGCCGAGATCAGCCGGGGGCGCAAAAGACAAAACTGGGAATGACTCCCCGAGTCAATCCCTCCTTTATGGTATCTAAAAATAGAATCAGTCCTGCCTAGAATATGGGGCAACTGTACTAGGGTTGCAGTGTATCAGAGAACTAGAGAGCACAGCCGCTCAGTGTCAGATCCTGCAGGAATGACAAGCTGCATGCCATTCATAGGGGATGCCCCTGCAACAACCCCACATGTTGATTCCCTCCTCCCCCAGCCTTTCTGGGCTACCGTTTTAGTGTCCCCCCATTTGTATGCTGCAGTAATAAAAACTGCAGGAATAAGAAACAGTGACTTGTTACTGAAATGAAATGAGGGGAAGGCAGCATCCTGCTGCTATAATAGTCCAGGCAATACAGAAACTTTTCTTTACACATGAAGGGCGGGGGCTGATGGAGCTCAGCCCCTCTGTAATAGATACAGAAGACTCTACTGCACACAAGTTTCACAAGCTTTTTCTACACTTTCAGACAAAGACCCTGCCGTGTTAACACTTCATTGGTGGGTGTCAAACCCCGTGCTTCTGTTATCAGGTTAGTGCAAACTGGCTTGGAGCAGAATTTTTCTGTTTTGTGGCAGAAGAGGAAAGCTAGTTGAAAAGTTCAGGGTACTGTGCACCTGAGGTTTCTGGAGGCTTCTGCCTCCACCTACTGGCCATTTGCAAAACTATTAGAAAGGAGGAGGAGGGCACCAAATAGCTTTCACAGTGTCGTCACCGCGCCCTAGGCACCAGCCTACCAAGCACGGGCTTGGGGCGGCACCTTAGGAGGGGGCGGCGATCGAGGTTTGTTTTAGTTGGTTTTGGTTTGGACAGGCGGCGCTGGGGGGCGGAGGGGGGGGGGCGGACGTACTGGACGAGGGGCTGGGGTGGGTGGGGACTTTCCGCGCCCTGGATGTTGGTATTTGGATTTATACCACCAGGGGGAGGGTTTTACAGTGGGAACTCAAGAGGCTGGAGGGAGGCTTTAAGAAGCAGCAGCAGCAGCAGCAGCAGGCTCAGACCAGCGTGGCTGTGGAGGGGAGCGCCTGGGTGCTGCCGGCTCCTACCAAGCCGCTGCCCCGCACTGCCGAGCCCGGGCGCCCGATCGCCCCGCGGGGAGCCCGCTGGCCGCCTGGGCCGAAGGGGACGCGGTGCCACAACCGGCGTGTTGCTGCCCGAGGGCAAAGCGGGTAGGAAGCGACCCCGGGGACGCGCCTGGGGACAGGGAGCCCTGGGGCAGGACAAGGACCGCGGGGGGGCTCGTGGGGCTAGGGCCACCCCAACCTTTGCCTTAGTCCCCCCTCCCCGCCCCGGTATCCTGCAGCACCTTGCCGCTGCCCCACAGCATTTGCTGCTTGGCTGGTACTGAGCGTACTTCTGGTAACGCCTCTGCCCTCACTTGGGTTTAAAATCGGGGCTAAAAGGAGGAAATCGGAGGTGGGGGGCGGGCAGGGTCTGAGCAGAAGGTGGAAACTGACTGCGGGGGGGGGTCCAACCAGCTGGGGGCAGAAGAGGGGCTGAGGGGCAAAATTGGGGATGGTAGGAGCTGGGTAAAGCCCAGGGGTGAGGGGCTGCCAGATGGTGGCAGAGGGAAAAACCTGGCACAGGGAGGGGCAGAGGGAGTAACAGTTACCCCGATGGGCTGAGCCAGCTGCCGTGTTTGCAATAATAGCACTGGGGCAGAGGGGCTTTTTATTTCCCCTCTAACAGGATGCTGGGTGCTTAAAGGCACTGGAATGCCTAGGCGAGCAGCTCCTCTCTATCTGATCTAACGTACGGAGGTGCTGCTTGATTCAATGGAACATTTTATGTATATGCCCAAAAAAACTCTCTCTCACGTTTTGGGTGTTTAGAAGAATCCCTTATCAGTTTATATGTCTGTGTACAGTCTCCTAACAGTTTGCACATTTGTCTTATCTGCTGCTGTGATTCCCTGAGTTGCACACTCTTCCATCTTTTCATGTGCTGTGAGATTTTATATATATATATTCTGCTTACTGTATTTTCCATGCCACGCACCTGATGAAGCCCAGGAAAGCTTATGCCCAAATAAATTAGTTAGTCTCTAAGGTGCCACAAGGATCCCTCATTGTTTTTGCTGGATACAGACTCATAGGGCTACCCCTCTGAAACCTGACTCCCTTCCTTGTAACCCATATTAAACACAGGTTTGCTCCTTTTAATTGATTACTTTTTAAAATGTTGTTTTTATTACCCTTAGCACTCCTCTTTTGTCACCATTGTGCAGATGGATGTCATTGTGCTATTTTATTTATACTTTAATAGCAAATAATCATTGAAAATATTTATAAGTAAATAGTTGCTAATAGTTTTAGCAATGACATCTGTGTTTCTAGGATAGCACTTCCTATGTTTTTTACTGTGATTTTTAATTTAGAATTCTTATTGTAAATTTTTATTAGGACTGTCAAGCGATTAAAAAAATTAATCATGATTAATCGCACAATTAAAAAAATTAATCACGATTAAGCGTGCTGTTAATAGAATATCATTTATTTAAATACTTTTGGATGTTTTCTGCATTTTCAAATATATTGATTTCAATTACATCACAGAATACAAAGAGTACAGTGCTCACTTTATTATTATTTTTTATTACAAATACAGTAAAAGCTGTGTTATCTGGCACTTTACCATCTGGAAAGCTCAATTAACCAGCATTTCTGATATTTCCCAGTACAAATCTTCAGTCTAGTAACCAGGACTCGTATACGGCCCAGGAGGTTATGTAATTGCACATTCTGCACTCTGCTTTTACGCAAAAGAGGCAGAAGACAAGTCAGCAAGCTGATATCAGGAATTTATTCAAAAAAGCAGCTTCCAGGGTGTCTCATAGGGTCAGTACAGATTCAGCTCAATCTCCTACACCAGTGGTCCCCAACCTTTTTCGTCTGGCGCCCACGGAGGACCGTGGCAGCGGACGAGCGTCTGCCGAAATGCCGCCGACAAGTAGCCTCATCCAGAGGCGTTGCCACCAAAATGCCGCTGATAATCAGCGGCATTTCGGCGGCGACGCCTCTGGATGAGGCTGCTTGTCGGTGGCATTTCGGTGGATGCTCGTCTGCCTGTCAGTACACGGGCACACTTAGATGCCATGGCGAGTGCCATGGCGCCCGCAGGCACTGGGTTGGGGACCCCTGTCCTACACCTTTTACATCTACAGTGATAATTGATGTTGATAATGATGTCCCTGAGTTACTGCAAGATCCTGAATTTCCTTCTGAATCATCAAAGAAAGATTAAATTATGTTCAGTATAGTTTTAGTGTTAAGTGTATTTTTAGTGATCTGGGTGTACGCCCTATGCCGTCCATAGTGATATGTAGTGTCATAAGATAACCTCCTGTATAGAAAACTTGCCCTGTTTACACCTAGGTGCTTCAAGAAACCAACCACTCTGCAGTGAATTACTACTGCTGGATTGGTGAGTATCTGTCTACTATTTTATACTTTATTCATTTGATTGTATTCTAGTTCTTTGAAAATTGGTATTCCATGGGTAAGTGTTACTCTTAGTTACCCAGAATATTTGATTTAACCAGCGCTTCCCATTTCCCCAACCTGCTGGATAACAAAGCTTTTACTGTATTTGCACTGTACAAAACAAAACAAAAAACTGTATTTTTCTTTTCACCTAATACAAATACCGAAGTGCAATCACTTTATCATGGAAGTTGAACGTACAAATGTAGAATTCTGTACCAAAAAAATGCATTTAAAAAATAAAACAATCTTAAATAAAACTTTAGAGCCTACAAGTCCACTCAGTCCTACTTGTTCAGCCAATCGCTCAGACAAACAAGTTTGTTTACATTTACGGGAGATAATGCTGCCCGCTTCTTATTTACAATGCCATCTGACCGTGAGAATAGGTGTTCGCATGGCACTGTTGTAGCTGGCCTTGTAAGATATTTATGTGCCTTCCCCCTCTCACTGCCAGGGCAGATGCCCCCTTCCACTCCCTGGTCTCTAGTTCCTTTGCCCCTCCTCCTGTAGCCAACAGTCTAGTGTAAAGCCATGGTTTGCTTTGCAGAGCCGCTGGCATCAGCCTCTATCAGCTCGCTGGTAACCAGCATAGAAGAATGAATGGAAGGTGTTTGCAGTGGGCGTCTTTCCTCGGCTGACCTCACGAACCTCTTCTCTTTGTGCCTGTGCATGGGGGCATGTTGCCCTCGCTAGCATTGAAGGGGAGGGGAAGAGTGACATTTACCAACTGACCATAACAGGGATCCTGGGACTGACACAGCTACAACAGCACCGCACATAATGTGCACGCTGCTTTTCCACTCACCTGTCCTCCAGGAGCTGCGCGTGCTCGGCCTGTGGAGGTGCTGTCTTCCCCCCACACACACCCCAGAGGTATCTGCGTTTCGGTCCTCGTGTCTGCCTCTTGCATCACCCTGACACTCTCTGGAAGTGCTCTAGGGTGGGGCTGGTGGGGTGGGAAGGTATTGACTGTGGTGCACCTGCTGATACTGATTCTGAGGCCTTCCCTGCAGCCAGTGAGAGGAAACTGATCACAGCCCAGCACAGGACCCCCAGTGCCCCGTGTTGAGTGGGGAGATGAAGAAAGAACAGGATCCCCCAGAACACTGTAGTGGAGACCCAGACGAGGACCCAGGTAATCAGAGCGGATACAGGACGACAAGGAGAGGGACGGAGACTTATATAGAACGAATCCGTAATTTTATTGGTGGGTGTGATTCCCCAAATCCTACTTCCCATGGGGGACCTGATCCCTCTGCTAGATGCCATCAGGCAGTTTTCCAGCTCGTACCTGCAGCTACCGTTGTATTCAGCCCCTCGGAAGGTGCTGCTATCAGATACGTTGCCTTCCCTAAGGCGGGGTCAGGCAATCGTACGGCCAGACCCTCTGACTGGTCTTGGAGTAACCTGGTCTAATGCAGGGAGCTGGACACAGTGCCTGAGAGATTCTCATCCCCAGACAAGGGGGCAGAGGCTGCAGAGTGAGGGTGCGTCTGCGACACAGACACATTTCCCATCCCTGCTCCACTCTGTGCCCTGGTGAGCTCTGGCGTACTCTAGGTAACAGCCCTAGAAGACTGTAGGGAGGAGGCAGGGGTGGGGGTGGTGAAGTGGAACTGATCCATAATTACCTGACACCCTCTTGTAGGTCCCTTATCCAGACTTGCTACTGTGATGTCTTCAACTAAAAGCCCAATGTGCAGGTGGTTTGGGGAGGGGAAAGGGGTGAAGAAAAATATTGGTATATTTTGGTATCCCTTCCGATCATCTGTCTTCTCAGATTGTAAACTCTCTGAGCAAGGAACCGTATCTTCCCAGGTGTTTGTAAAGCACCTATCACAACAGATTTTGAACCTGACCGTTGATGCTGAACACAAGTATAGTTTAAGTAATAAAATAGCTTTATGTATCCTGCTACAGAGCAGGGAGCGTATTGCTAAATCCTTCCTCCTGCCACGGCACCGACTTTGTAGCCATTAGTGTGCTGGGAAAACACAAAGAAAAACTCCCACGGGTTCAAATGTTGGTTTTCAGTTGAACTGGTGATGGAAGGGCCAGTGGGGATCTGCAGGGTAGACGAAGCTCAGCCAGAGCGATTTTCACCATCGCAATGTACCCTTTCTGCAAGCAGCTCAGATGGAGCCAGCAGCAAAGCT
>RQSS01108399.1:0-14613 GCA_003846335.1 Cuora mccordi
TATAAATATGTTGAACAGTACTGGTCCCAGTAGTGACCCCTGGGGGGACAACATGATTTTTCTCTCTCCATTCTGAAAAAAATGACCATTTATTCCTACTCTTTGTTTCCTATCTTTTAGCCAGTTACTGATCCATGAGAGTACCTTCCCTCTAATCCCATGACAGCTTACTTTGTTTAAGAGCCTTTGGTGAGGGACCTTGTCAAAGGCTTTCTAAAAATCTAAATACACTATATCCACTGGATCCCCTTTGTCCACCTGCTTGTTCACCCCCTCAAAGATTTCTAGTAGATTTAATGAGGCATAATTTCCCTTTACAAAAAACATTTTGACTCTTCCTCAACAAATCACATTCATCTATGCGTCTGATAATTCTGTTCTTAACTATAGTTTCAACCAGTTTGCCCGGTACTGAAGACAGGCGTACCAGACTGCAATTGCCAGGATTAAAACTGGAACCTTCTTTAAAAATTGGTATCACATTTGCTATCCTCTAGTCATCTGGCACAGAAACTGATTTAAATGATAGCTTACATACCACAGTTTCATATACTGCAATTTCACATTTGAGTTCTTTCAGAACTCTTGGGTGAATACCGTCTGGTTCTGGTGATTTATTACTATTTAGACCAGGGGTAGACAACCTATGGCACGGGTGCCAAAGGCGGCATGTGAGCTGATTTTCAGTGGCACTCACACTGCCTGGGTCCTGGCCACTGGCCTGGGGAGCTCTGCATTTTAATTTAATTTTAAATGAAGCTTCTTAAACATTTTAAAAACCTTATTTACTTTACATACAACAATAGTTTAGTTATATATTATAGACTTATAGAAAGAGACCTTCTAAAAATGTTAAAATGTATTACTGGCACATGAAACCATAAATTAGAGTGAATAAATGAAGACTCGGCACACCACTTCTGAAAGGTTGCCGACCCCTGGTTTAGACTATCAATTTGTTCCAAAACCTCCTCTAATGACACATCAATCTGGGACAGTTTCTGAGATACATCATCTAAAAAGAATTGCTCAGGTTTGGGAGTCTCCATCACATCCTCAGCCATGAAGATTGATACAAAGTATTCATTTAGTTTCTCCGCAATGGCCTTACCATCCTTGAGTGCTCCTTTAGAATCGCGATAATCCAGTGGCCCCACTGATTGTTTAGTAGGCTTTCTGCTTCTGATGTACTTTTAAAAAATTGGTATTACTTAAATTCCAGAATGAAAGGGACAGATTTTAAAAGTATTAAGGGATATCGTGGGATTTTCAAAAGCATCTAGGCTCCTAACACCTGCTGAAATCAATATGTGTCAAACATCTAGCCCTTAATACCTGCCCTGGTCCAAAACAGCCCAGATGCCTTGATCTTACGCACATACTGTTACAATTTTTCATGTATCTGAGAGAGCTTCTAGGGATGGTCAAAAATCTAGCTGCTGCTGCTTACTGGGTGTAGCTGATTTATTGTAACCTGGTGGACTGAGAGCAATCAATGGGACACAATCATTCCGGGGTACAAAATATATCGGAAGGACAGAATAGGCCGTGCAGGGGGAGGAGTGGCACTATATGTGAAAGAAAGTGTAGATTCAAATGAAGTAAAAATCTTAAGTGAATCCACATGTTCCATAGAGTCTCTATGGATAGAAATTTCATGCTCTAGTAAAAATATAACATTAGGGATCTATTATCGACCACCTGACCAGGACAGTAATAGTGATGATGAAATGCTAAGGGAAATTAGAGAGGCTATCAAAACTAAGAACCCAATAATAGTGGGGGATTTCAATTATCCCCATATTGACTGGGAACATTTCACTTCGGGACGAAATGCAGAGATAAAATTTCTCGATACTTTAAATGACTGCTTCATGGAGCAGCTGGTACGGGAACCCACAAGGGGAGAGGCAACTCGAGATTTAATCCTGAGTGGAGCGCAGGAGCTGGTCCAAGCGGTAACTATAGCAGGACCGCTTGGAAATAGTGACCATAATACAATAGCATTCAACATCCCTGTGGTGGGAAGAACACCTCAACTGCCCAACACTGTGGCATTTAATTTCAAAAGGGGGAACTATACAAAAATGAGGGGGTTAGTTAGACAAAAGTTAAAAGGTACAGTGACTAAAGTGAAATCCCTGCAAGTTGCGTGGGCCCTTTTTAAAGACACCATAATAGAGGCCCAACTTCAATGTATACCCCAAATTAAGAAACACAGTAAAAGAACTAAAAAAGAGCCACTGTGGCTTAACAACCATGTAAAAGAAGCAGTGAGAGATAAAAAGACTTCCTTTAAAAAGTGGAAGTCAAATCCTAGTGAGGCAAATAGAAAGGAGCACAAACACTGCCAACTTAAGTGCAAGAGTGTAATAAGAAAAGCCAAAGAGGAGTTTGAAGAACGGCTAGCCAAAAACTCCAAAGGTAATAACAAAATGTTTTTTAAGTACATCACAAGCAGGAAGCCTGCTCAACAACCAGTGGGGCCCCTTGATGATCAAAATACAACAGGAGCGCTTAAAGACGATAAAGTCACTGCGGAGAAACTAAATGGATTCTTTGCTTCAACCTTCACGGCTGAGGATGTTAGGGAGATTCCGAAACCTGAGCTGGCTTTTGTAGGTGACAAATCTGAGGAACTGTCACAGATTGAAGTGTCACTAAAGGAGGTTTTGGAATCAATTGATAAACACAACATTAACAAGTCACCAGGACCAGATGGCATTCACCCAAGAGTTCTGAAAGAACTCAAATGTGAAGTTGCGGAACTATTAACTAAGGTTTGTAACCTGTCCTTTAAATCGGCTTCGGTACCCAATGACTGGAAGTTAGCTAATGTAACACCAATATTTAAAAAGGGCTCTAGGGGTGATCCCGGCAATTACAGACCGGCAAGTCTAACGTCGGTACCGGGCAAATTAGTCGTAACAATAGTTAAGAATAAAATTGTCAGACACATAGAAAAACATAAACTGTTGAGCAATAGTCAACATGGTTTCTGTAAAGGGAAATCGTGTCTTACTAATCTATTAGAGTTCTTTGAAGGGGTCAACAAACATGTGGACAAGGGGGATCCGGTGGACATAGTGTACTTGGATTTCCAGAAAGCCTTTGACAAGGTCCCTCACCAAAGGCTCTTACGTAAATTAAGCTGTCATGGGATAAAAGGGAAGGTCCTTTCATGGATTGAGAACTGGTTAAAGGACAGGGAACAAAGGGTAGGAATTAATGGTAAATTCTCAGAATGGAGAGGGGTAACTAGTGGTGTTCCCCAAGGGTCAGTCCTAGGACCAATCCTATTCAATTTATTCATAAATGATCTGGAGAAAGGGGTAAACAGTGAGGTGGCAAAGTTTGCAGATGATACTAAACTGCTCAAGATAGTCAAGACCAAAGCAGATTGTGAAGAACTTCAAAAAGATCTCACAAAACTAAGTGATTGGGCAACAAAATGGCAAATGAAATTTAATGTGGACAAATATAAAGTAATGCACATTGGAAAAAATAACCCCAACTATACATACAACATGATGGGGGCTAATTTAGCTACAACGAGTCAGGAAAAAGATCTTGGCTTCATCGTGGATAGTTCTCTGAAGATGTCCACGCAGTGTGCAGAGGCAGTCAAAAAAGCAAACAGGATGTTAGGAATCATTAAAAAGGGGATAGAGAATAAGACTGAGAATATATTATTGCCCTTATATAAATCCATGGTACGCCCACATCTCGAATACTGTGTACAGATGTGGTCTCCTCACCTCAAAAAAGATATTCTAGCACTAGAAAAGGTTCAGAAAAGGGCAACTAAAATGATTAGGGGTTTGGAGAGGGTCCCATACGAGGAAAGATTAAGGAGGCTGGGACTCTTCAGCTTGGAAAAGAGAAGACTAAGGGGGGACATGATAGAGGTATATAAAATCATGAGTGATGTTGAGAAAGTGGATAAGGAGAAGTTATTTACTTATTCCCATAATACGAGAACTAGGGGTCACCAAATGAAATTAATGGGCAGCAGGTTTAAAACAAATAAAAGGAAGTTCTTCACGCAGCGCACAGTCAACTTGTGGAACTCCTTACCTGAGGAGGTTGTGAAGGCTAGGACTATAACAATGTTTAAAAGGGGACTGGATAAATTCATGGTGGCTAAGTCCATAAATGGCTATTAGCCAGGATGGGTAAGAATGGTGACCCTAGCCTCTGTTCGTCAGAGGATGGAGATGGATGGCAGGAGAGAGATCACTTGATCATTGCCTGTTAGGTTCACTCCCTCAGGGGCACCTGGCATTGGCCACTGTCGGTAGACAGATACTGGGCTAGATGGACCTTTGGTCTGACCCGGTACGGCCGTTCTTATGTTCTTATGTCACATGCCACCTGAGGCTCATTGCGCATATGATAAGGAGAATATTACTTTATCCACCAGTGAGGGCTAATTTTTGATACACTGATATCTGTACATTGATTTTTTGTCCTCTGGTCTTTCTCTTTACTAGTCATAATCTTAACACAGACCATGAGTAGTATCAATAAAAGCCTTTCTATTTAAACAATTTTGTATACAAGGTCATAGTGACAATTTATGAACTTTCACTCATTTTTTACAGTTGAGCTTAAAATTAGGGTAAATTTGTAGGCCCATTTATCACAAGAGGCTCTGCGTACATCTTGGGCCCCACTGATCCCATTCCACTTAGGTTTATAGAGTCACAGATTCCAAGGCCAGAAGGGACCATCATGAGCTTCTAGTCTGACTTCCTGTATAGCACAAGCCATAGAACAGCCCCAAAATAATTCCTAGAGCAGATCTTTTTAGAGATAAATCAATTATCAAACTTGTCTTTGCCGCTCTGGATACATGCAGTGGTGAGCTGGAGCCGGTTCGCACCGGTTCGCAGGAACCGGTTGTTAAATTTAGAAACCCTTTTAGAACCAGTTGTTCCAGGACAACCGATTCTAAAAGGGCCGCCCCGCACCCGGCCCCAGCTCACCGCTGCTTCCTGGGCTCCTCCCCTGAAGGCTCTGCCCCTCGCTTCTCCTCCCCCTTCCCTGCTTCCCGCCAATCAGATGTTAGCGCGGGAAGCCTGGGACTGGGGAGGACTCAGAAGCAAGAAGCAGCTTGGCAAGGTAAGCTGGGGCGGGGAAGCCAGGAGGGGACTAGGAAGGGATGGTGTGGTCTAGCTCAGTCCTGCTCCTGCCGAAGGCCCCGGCTCCGGCCAAGTGGCTCCAGCTGCGAGCGCCCCGACCCTGGCCCCGGCCCCGAGCACCTCTGGACGCGAGTGCCTCCGCCTCCGGCCCCGAGCACCTCCGGCCCCGAGCACCTCTGGACGCGAGTGCCTCCGCCTCCGGCCCCGAGCACCTCCGGCCCCGGGCGCCTCTGGCCGTGAGCACCTCCGGCCCCAGCCCTGAGCGCCTCTGGCTGTGAGCGCCTCCGGCCCCGGCCCCAGCCGAGTGCCTCTGGCCGCGAGCGGCTCTGGCCCCGGCCGAGCGCCTCTGGCCACGAGCGCCTCTGGCCCTGGCCTCGGCCCAGCGCCTCTGGTCCCGGCCCCGGCCCCGAGCGGTTCCGGCCGTGAGCGCCTCCGGCCCCGGCCCCAAGCGGCTCCGGCCGCGAGCGCCTCCGGCCCCGGCCCCGAGCGGCCTGACCCTGGTCCCGGCCGCGAGTGCCTCCAGCCCAGTCCGGCTCTGGCCCCGAGCGGCCCGAACCTGGCCCCTGCCACGAGCGCCTCCAGTCCCGAGCGCCTCTGGCCCCAGCCCCAAGCGCCTCTGGCCCAGTCCGGCTCTGGCCCCAGTCCTGCTCCAGCCTAGCGCCCCGGGCCTAGCTCCGGCTCTGGCCGCGAGCGCCTCTGGCCCCGGCCCTGAGTGGCTCCGTCCGGGAGCGCCCCGGGCCTGGTTGAGCAGCGCCGGCCCGGCTGAGAGGATCTGGCCTAGGCTCTGGCTGAGCAACTCCAGTCTCGGGCTGGGGCCAGAGCCACTCAGCCCAGAGCCAGGGCGAGGCCCGGGGCGCTAGGCAGGAGCAGGACTGGGCTGGGCCGCGGCACACCTCCCAGGAGCCCTCCTCGCTCCCCCACCCCATCTTACCTTGCCAAGCCTGGCTCCAGCCAAGCAGCTCCCCCCAGTGCTGGTCCCTGCCAAGTGGCTCCAGGTCAGCCCCAGCCTGGTCCAGCGCCCCTGGCCGGGCCTCCAGCGTGGTAAGGGAGCAGGGAGGGGGTGTTGGAAGAGGGCAGGGGAGTTTGGGAGTGGGGGTGGGTGGATTGGGGTCAGGGCAGTCTGAGGGCAGGGAACAGGGGGATTGAATGAGGGCAAGGGTCCCGGGGGGGCAGTCAGGAAGGAGCAGAGATTGGATGGGGCTGTGCGGGGCAGTCAGGGGCAGGAGTTCTACTTCCAGGGGCAGTCGGGGACAGAGAGAAGGGGTGGTTGGATAGGGCAGGGGTCCCGGGGGGCCATCAGGAATGAGAGGAGGGGTTGGATGGGGTAGGGATCGGGGGGGGCGTCAAAGAAGGGGGGGGGGATTGTGCAGGAGTCCCCGGGGGAGGCACAACCCCCCCGTGGGGTGAGGAGGAGGGAACCGGTTGTTAATTTTTTGCCAGCTCATCATTGGATACATGGGTTAATCAAAACAAATAAAACAAAAAACAAAAACCAAAATATCACACAGCTGTCTTCCAAATTCACATTCTTAGACTAAACCTTGGGCTCATAAATCAGGCTCCTGAAATGGGATACTGATAATGATGAAATTAAACTGAGGCTACTATGTGAATATTTAGGTTTACCTTCAACAAATTAAATTATACTGTTTCTTCTTTCTTAGGTTTACTCCATGGCAATTAAAGACCAAGGAAATCAAATGTCCATCAGGGAATTAATTCTTCTGTGATTCAGGAATCTCTCTGACCTACATGTTCTTTTCTTTACGCTGTCTCTAGTGATCTACTTTAAGGCGATGCTGGAAACGCAGGGCCGCCCAGGCGATTCCGGGGGCCTGGGGTCTTGGGGGGCCCCCACTTCGGCAGTAAATCGGTGGCGGGGGGGGTCATTCCGTTTCGGGACCCGCCGCCAAAGTGCCCCAAAGACCCACAGCGGGGACCCCCCACCGCCCAATTACCGCCAAAGCGGGACCCGCAGCCGAAGTGCAGCCCCCGCCTTGGGTCTTTGGGGCACTTCGGCGGTGGGTCCTGGAACGGAAGGACACCCTCCAGCCAGCGAAGACCCGGCTGCACTCCGGCGGCGGGTCCCACTTCGGCGGTAATTCGGCGTCGGGGGGGGGGGTCCCTTCTGTCCCGGAGAGGAAGGATCCCCCGCCAGCGAAGACCGGGAGCCAAGAAGCTCCGGGGGCCCGGGCCGGGCCCCGCCAGAGTTTTCCGGGGCCCCTGGAGCGAGTGAAGGACCCCGCTCCAGGGGCCCCTGCTGGGCCCGGGGCCTGGGGCAAATTGATCCCCTTGCCCCCCCTCTGGGTGGCCCTGTGGAAACGTGCTCATTGTTGTGCTAGTTGTGGCTGATCAGCACCTTCACACTCCCATGTACTTATTCCTGGGGAACCTGTTCTGCTTGGAGACCTGCTTCACATCCACCATCCTGCCTGACTGGGGATATAAACATTTCTTATTTTTCAATTGAGCCTCATAATTGTTTATATATTTACAAAAATCTATCAACTGAGGATGTTTAATAAAGTATTCTCTGTCTTCTACATGTCCCAAAATCTCCTGGTCAGTTCCCTCATATATAAACTGAGAGACAAATGTTAATTTTTGGCTAGAGTAAAACAAAATGGAAATAATTAGAGTTGATTTGTAGAGTATGTATGATTCCTTTGAGCTGGTCATTTGGCTCATCCTTGTGTGAAAATCGAGTAGCAGAACTAAGTGAATAGCTTGTATGGATTTGTCAGCAGGGTCTGAGCTGGGGAGGAGGATTTCAGGGGCTGACCTTGTTTGCCTGGAGACACCCACCCTGATTAGGTGCTCAGCATGATGGGTCTGTTTTGCCAAAATGATCTCTTTTGGCTGGTGTTGGATCACAAATCACTTTGTTATTGGGGGCACGGGTAATAAAGGGTTGTTATTCTTGTTGTGTGAATCAAGGGCAGCAGAACCATGCTTGGCATACCCTGATTGAGGGACTCACCCTCAACTAAACTGCACTTGCTAGGCAGCAGACATGTGTGCCAAAACCCAGTGGAGCTGAGAGAAGTTGGGGATAGGTACTTGAAACTGATGGGGTCCTACACACCATCAGACCCTTCCTCTCTTCACTGTGTAATAACAGAGCTCGTTAAGACTCAAGAGAGACTCGTTGCAACAACAATGGTGTTGAAATCACTGATAATGAGTGCAGATTGTCCTTCAGTAATTGAGAATGTAGAGTAGGCTGTCCATTTAGAAAATACAATCCATGTGGAAAGTATTACAGTTATTTTCCCCACTGTGCTTCTCATTGGCACTAAAGCGCATCCTTCCTGGTATTGCTGATGTCTAGTGATGTGTTCTATGTAGATATCCCTTGACCACCTGATGACATCCGATACCATGAGTTGCTGTGGGGATACATCATCCCTATGCTGCCTTGGTGGAAAGTTACGGCAGCAGATCAAGGACAGAGGGGTGAGATAAAGTTGTTGTGAGAAAGTAGAAAGCTAGCCAGAAGGAGGCAGGCGCCAGATGGCCTGGCTGGGATCGGTTTCAAGGTGATAAACAAGACCATAAATCAGATGGATTGCATGGGAAATGGGGAACCAGTGAGCAAAGGGCCATGCATGTGAAAAGTGTGTGTATCGGACAAAGAACCAATCAGCAGCAATGTAATGTTGGTGTGTCTGACGTTTGCTAATATGGAGAAGTCTATATAATATGATGCATTGTACTCAATAAATGATTCAGCTTGCAATCATATTGGTTGTTGTGCTTTATCTGGCCCGCTTGCAACGCAACAAATGGTGACCCCGACGTGATGCGATTCGAATAAGTCGGATCGTTCGTCGAGAGTGGAAAAGCGGGGGTTACAGCCGCGGCAGGAGGTACCGTGGAATAGCGGCTCCTGGGCGTCCGAGAGAGGCATGTTTGAGCTCACAGGAGAGCGGCTGTCTAAGTATGAGTACCGCTGCATCAGCTGAAGAAAAGATAATACAGAAGTTTTTATTGCACATCATGGACGGACAGGGGGAAAGGATCTCCCCTGATGCACTGACTCACTTATTAAGAAAAGAGGGGGAGCTAGGGAGGCTCCTCCTAACCACCCTTCTGGCCCCAGTCAAGGACACCGCTCACAGCTAAGACTTGGCGGACAGCCAAGAAAAAGGGGGGCTTGACTGAGCCCAAAAAGCTATGAGAGCTGCAAAACCCTGCCAGGCACTAACGGAATGTGTTAGCTGTCTCTTTTCACAGGTACGGAAGAGCTGCCCAAAGATCCTAGCAGCCCTGCCACTCCTTGGAACCAGGAGACTGACTGCCTGGACCCATGATTCTCACTGCAAAAAGACCCCTTTACATCAGGAGAATTTTCCTACTGATGATTAGCCTATTTCCTTTTCTAGCTTTACTGTGCTTCTGGACAGCAGGAAAAAAGGACAAGGTGACGTGCTGGATAACCTCTCCCTTGTCCGCTGGCAGCCCCCATTGTGTTACTGAATTTTTTTGAAAGAAGCAAAACCACTACAGGATGATGTCCTGGTAATCTCCCCCGTAGAAGCTGAACCACGACGGTGGTGGAAAAGAAGAAAAAACACTCACACCATTGACATTGCCAAAGTCCAGGAATTCCTGACTAAAAGGACATTGAGAACTGACCCTGGTGAAAAAACAAAGAATTGTACACTGGCAGGAAGAAATTTGTGGGACTCCTGCTGAGAAATGTGGTATTGATTGGATTTTGGGGTTTAATCTACAGGCTGCGCCCTGTGTTTTGGATAAATCCTTCAGTATGTATTGCCCTCCCTAATTGGATTGTAAATGATATTGCCCTTATTTAGTTTTTTATTGTTGGAGCTCCGCTAACCCAAGTACAGGCTGGAGTTGGTGAGTTACATGTCATTTCCGCCATTAGTTTTATGACCCAGAGGCTACTGGCAGAGATGGTATGGGCTATTACTGAGGCTGGGAAGGCATTGCAGTGGGAGCTAGTACGTTTAAAATCCTGAATGACCAGCTGATGGCCATTCGGAGTGATCTTGAGCACCAGGATGGCCCACTGCCCTTACAGATACATCAGAAGTACCATCTGATCTGGGGTTGTAGAGACATACCTGGACACTGTCTGGGTGGAGGGGTGAACATTTACAGTGCTCCTCCCCAGCATGTGGACCGGTTATGGGGGTGAGGGCTCTCACATACCGAATCCTGCCGGGTCCATGGGGAGGATGAATGTGGAATTAATTACCCCCTCATTAATTACCCCAGCTCCCTAGAGCTTAATTGCTTTTTGTCCTCAAAGTTTGAGAAGACTCAGCCAAAAGTTTGAGTATTCTCAAAGGGGGGAGTTGTTGGTGTTACTAGGCATAAATTTAGGTAATTTGGAAGAATGGCTTTGGGCCTATGTGACCCAAAGTACCTTTATGTAAAGTGCTTTTGTTAGCCTTACTAGACTTTTGTAATTTTTTGTGTTATGTGCTGATTACTGGCAGCTGCAAGGCTGCTTAATACTAGATGTAGCCTATATTAAATAAGATGGGCGGAAAGTAGATGCTGTAATTAAAGTTATATGCATGAGTATGTAGCCCCCATAGTGGAAAAGTACAGATAGCTGTTTACAGAAAAATATCAGAAGGGTGGGGGCTAGTTAAAAAGCACACCCTCCTAGCTAAATTGGTAGTGGAACAAGTTTGTGCCCAGAATAAGAAACGGTTCAGTGAGAAAAAGGATCAGGCCCAGGCGGGCAGGCAACAGATAGAGAGCTTGGAAAACAGGTTGGAAACTTTTGAGGGTGTAGCGGGAGAAAAAAGTAATTAAGCATAAGCATGGAGATTTCAAATATTCAGGAGGATATTTGGAATGGTGTTTTAAATTGGTAAGTGGTTGTTGGAAGACAAGCAAGTGATTTTTAAGGGAAAGTGAAAAGTTAACTTTGTAGTTGCTGGAGGGAACAGCAGTTGAACTTTGTAAATATGCTAAAGAGAAAAGTTTTTGGTGTCTTTGAAATGTTTGTAAATAAATTCAGGCAAAGAAATTAGTTTGCAATTGTTTGGCTATGAACAATTTTGTTAAATTAATTAAAGAATGTATATAGTGCTATGTAATTAAAATTGTATTAGACTCTAAGGGCACTGTAAGTGGTGATGGTTTTATTTTAGTGTTTAAAAGCAGAAGTTAAAAGTAAAGAGCAAGCCAAAAAGCATCTGTATTAATGTTCCCCTGTTTTGCCTAAAATTAACAAAAGTATTAGTATATTTTAAGTAATGATTGATTGCCCAGTAGGGGTAGATTTGTTTTTGTTTTTTAGATATTAAAGAAAATTAATGCCAGCTGCACAGTATTTAATATACCATGCATTTATTAACAAAGTAATAATTATGTTTTGTGTTTTATGTTTCGTTTTGTGGTGTTTGTCTTGTGGCCAGAATTGTTGTGTTTAATATTTTTATGAGACGGTCTGATTTGAAATCAAATGGCAGTGTTAAATTGAAATGCAGATACTGGTTCTGTTCAATTTAGAATACAAAGTGTTTGGATACATCAGAAGAAAAATGTGATATGCTAAAGTTTAATATATTTTCTTAAGTAAGAGAGAAATTTTATTGGCCAAATCTTTTATTTTAGAATGGTTATTAAAATTTGCATACCAATAGTCTTGGAAAGCAAGGACATGGTTGTAAGAATTTTGAAGGTATGTGTTGTATGAATTTATTTGATTATTTGCATTTTATATATGCGTTGCTTTAGGAATTGCAGGATAATATTCATAAGCTTATGCATGATTATAATCCTTTGTGAAATTGGCTTAATGGCTTTGGCTGGCCCACTTGGGTTATTTTTCTTCTCCATATGGGAATAATTGCGTTGAGAGTTGTTTTTGTTTTTTGTTTTTTTTATTTGCTTGACCTGTTTTGTACGCCTTTTGCAATGAAGTTTGGAGAGGTTTACTGAAAGTCTCTTTAAGAAAAGAGGGGGAGATGTGGGGATACATCATCCCTATGCTGCCTTGGTGGAAAGTTATGGCAGCAGATCAAGGACAGAGGGGTGAGATAAATTTGTTGTGAGAAAGTAGAAAGCTAGCCAGAAGGAGGCAGGCGCCAGATGGCCTGGCTGGGATCGGTTTCAAGGTGATAAACAAGACCATAAATCAGATGGATTGCATGGGAAATGGGGAACCAGTGAGCAAAGGGCCATGCATGTGAAAAGTGTGTGTATCGGACAAAGAACCAATCAGCAGCAATGTAATGTTGGTGTGTCTGACGTTTGCTAATATGGAGAAGTCTATATAATATGATGCATTGTACTCAATAAATGATTCAGCTTGCAATCATATTGGTTGTTGTGCTTTATCCGGCCCGCTTGCAACGCAACAAGTTGCTGCATCAGCCGAGCATAGCGCTGACTGATTATGCATTCTCTCAACACTCGTGCATTACTGGGGGCCCATGTGCCCAGGGCTCCGATGATCAGCGCGTGTGTCTGAATATGGTACCCTTTGTTCTCAAGGTTTCAGCCAGATGGGCGTATTTCTCCACCTTTGAGCTCAGGCGTTGTGAGAAGCTGGGGTCCTGTTCTCAAAGAAAACTGTGATGTCCACCATCATGATCTTCTTCTGGTCCTTGTTGGTGCTGACAATGTCCAGTCGCAGTTCGCTGTCAGTTCCAGGGATGGCAGAGTGGGATGGCTCTGACTAGACGATCATGGATGGTGTTATATCGCAGCTCCCTGGTTCTGGAATGGGGCTTGCAGCTATACAGGATGTGGAGTAGTGTCTCATTGGCATAGCCACACTTCCTGCATCATTTGTCCTGATTTCCATGGCAGATGGCTCCATTAAGCAGGACACAGTTGAATCGGGCTCTGTGGATGAACCTCCAGTCAGCAAGTGGAAGTGGTTGCTGGCATCCCACTTGCACGTCTCCTCGGACTCCAACTTCCATTTCAGATTTTCAAAGTATTGGCCCTGGATGGCATCCTTCAGGGTCCTCTCCAGCATGGTTATAGCTCAGAGAATGATGATTGTGTGCTCTGCATTCTTCATCTTGGCACCAGGACTTCCAGATCTTGGCATTCCTCGCACCACATCAAGCGGCAGCTGATGCACATCTCCAGTCATTGCATAGCATTGTGGGCACGAGTCCAGAGTGAATCAAAGTCTCCCACATCTCTTCCAAATTCACCTTCCAGTGAGCCACTCAGGTAGGTGGTGACATCTTGATTGGAGGGGGTACTTGCGATTTGCTTCTTGATGACATCCTGCATAGCACTTTGTGCAATGCTCCTCACCATGGAATCCGAGCTGATTTACAGTGGCACTCACACTGCCTGGGTCCTGGCCATTGGTCCGGGGGGCTCTGCATTTTATTTAATTTTAAATGAAGCCTCTTAAACATTTTAAAAACATTATTTACTTTACATACAACAATAGTTTAGTTATATATTATAGATTTATAGAACGAGACCTTCTAAATATGTTAAAATGTATTACTGGCACGCAAAACCTTAAATTAGAGTGAATAAATGACGACGCAGCACACCACTTCTGAAAGGTTTCCAACCCCTGATGTAAAGTCTTATTCCAGGTCCCCTGCACAGTAAACGTGGGGTAGAGGATGAAGGCGCTGTGTGCTGTTCTGAGCTAAGTGGTTGAACACGCCCTTGAAGTATGAGAATAGTTTCTCTGACGGGACTGATCAGTAAGATGAGAGTCTGTTGAGAATCTCTCTCATAGCCTTAGGATGGTGTGCTGCTTGCCTGAAACTAGAATCCAGGGTGTGTCGGAGTGTTTGCCGAGACTGATCAAGACCTCGGACCAATATCCCTTCCTACTTCTCCATATGGGCACCAATGATACTGCCAAGAATGATCTCGTGTGGATCAAAGCACACTACATGGCTCTGGGTAGAAGGATAAAGGAGTCTGAGGTGCAAGTTGTGTTCTAGTCCATCCTCCCTATTGAAGGAAAAGGCTCAGGTAGGGACAGTCGAATTGTAAATGCGTGGTTACGCAGGTGGTGCAGAGGACTTTGGATACTTCTACCATGGGATGCAGTTCCTGGAAGAAGGTTTGCTAGGAAGAAATGGGATCCACCTAACGAAGAGAGGGAAGAGCATCTTTGCAGGCAGGCTTGCTAACCTAGTGAGGAGGGCTTTAAACTAGGTTCGCCTGGGGATGGTGACCTAAGCCCAGAGGTAAGTGGGGGAGTGTGATACCAGGAAGAAACACAAGGAGGAGGGTACAAGACAGGAAGCCTCCTGATTCATACTGAGAAAGTAGGGCAATTGGCTAGTTATCTTAGGTGTATGTACACAAACACAAGAAGCCTGGGAAACAAGCAGGAAGAATTGGAAGTCAAGGAACTATGATGTGATTGGAATATCAGGAACTTGGTGGGGCAGTTCCCATGACTAGAGCACTGTTGTGGATGGGTATAAACTGTTCAGGGAGGAAAGGTGGAAGCATTGCATTGTATGTAACAGATCAGTATGAT